>PISW01012154.1:0-34606 GCA_004023785.1 Mungos mungo | reverse complement strand
TTCCAGAGTGGCTGCACCAGTTTACATTCCCACCAACAGTGTAGGAGGGTGCCCATCTCTCCACACCCTCGCCAGCATCTATAGTCTCTTGATTTGTTCATTTTAGCCACTCTGACTGGTGTGAGGTGGTATCTCAGTGTGGTTTTGATTTGTGTTTCCCTGATGATGAGTGATGTTGAGCATCGTTTCATGTGCCTGTTGGCCATCTGGATGTCCTCTTTGGAGAAGTGTCTGTTCATGTCTTCTGCCCATTTCTTCACTGGGTGATTTGTTTTGTGGGTGTGAAGTTTGGTGAGTTCCTTGTAGATTTTAGATACTAGCCCTTTATCTGATATGTCATTTGCAACTATCTTTTCCCATTCTGTCGGTTGCCTATTAGTTTTCTTGGTTGTTTCCTTTGCAGTGCAGAAGCTTTTTATCTTGATGAAGTTGTTGGGAGATTTTTGAAAACTGATTCAATTTCTTGGCTAGTTGTAGGTCTGCTCAAGATTTCTGCTTCTTCCCATTTGAGTTTTGATACTGTGTGCATGTCTAGGAATTTGTCCATTACTTCCAGGTTATCCAGTTTGTTGGCATATAATTTTTCATAGTATTCTTTAATAATTGTTTGCATTTCTGTGGTGTTGGTTGTGATCTCTCTCTTTCATTTGTGCTTTTATCTATTTGGATCCTCTCTTTTCTTTTTGAGAAGTCTGGCTAGGGGTTTATCAATTTTGTTTATTCTTTCAAAAAAACAGCTCTTACATTCATTGATCTGTTCTACTGTTTTTTTTTTTTCTGGATTCTATGTTGTTTATTTCTACTCTAATCCTTATTATTTCTCTCTTCTGGATTTAGGGTTTCTTTGCTGCTCTGTATCTAGTTCTTTTAGATGTGAGGTTAGATTCTGTATTTGGGATATTTCTTGCTTCTTGAGATTGGCCTGGATTGTGACGTATTTCCCTCTTATGACTGCCTTTGCTACATCCCAAAGGATTTCGACTATTGTGTTTTCATTTTAATTTGCTTCCATATATTTTTTAAACTCTTTTTTATTTTTCTAGTTTACCCATTCATTCTTTAGTAGAATGTTCTTTAACCTCCATGTACTTGGAGGCTTTCCAAATTTTTTCTTGTGGTTGATTTCAAGTTTCAAAGTGTTGCGCTCTGAAAATCTGCATGGTATGATCTCAATCCTTTTATATTTGTTGAGAGCTGTTTTGTGACCCAGTGTGTGATTTGTTTTGTAGAATGTTCCATGTGCACTTGAGAGGAATGTGCATTCTGCTGCTTTTGGATGAAAAGATCTGAATATATCTGTTAAGTCCATCAGGTCCAATGTGTCATTCAGAGCTGTTGTTTTCCTTATTGATTTTCTACATGGATGATTTGTCCATTGCTGAAAGTGGATTATTCAAGTCCCTTACAAAAACAGTATTGTTGTCTAAATAGTTATTTATGTCTGTTTGATTCATATATTTGGGGTTCCACGTTAGGGGAATAAACATTTACAATTATTAGCTCTTCTTGATGGAAAGACCCCTTAATTTTGATATAATGCCCTTCTTCAGCTCTTGTTACAGTCTTTGTTTTAAAATCTAGTTTGTCTGATCTGAATAAATACGAGTACTCGGATTGTTTTCTGACTTCCAGTAGCATGATAGATGTTTCTTCATCCCTTCTCTTTCAATCTGCAGGAGTCCTCAGGTCTAAAATGAATCTCTTTTAGGAAGCATATAGATAGGTCTAGTTTTTTAACTCATTCTGATATCTTATCTCTTTTGTTTTGGCATTTAGTCCATTTGCTTACATAGTGATTTTTGAAAGATATGAATTTCATGTCGTTGTGTTATATGTAGTTTTCATGCTTGTGGTGCTTTCTCTGTTCCTTTGTAGAGTTTGCTGCTTTCCAGTCACAGAGTGCCCCTTAGGATCTCCTGCAGGGCTATTTTAGTGGTCATGAACTTCTTTAATTTTTGTTTGTCTGGAAATCCTTAATCTCTCCTTCTATTCTAAATGACAGCCTTGCTGGAGAAAGTATTCTTGGCTACATACTTTTCTTACCCTTGTAAGTTAAGGCCTGTTTGTCCCTAGCTATGTTCAGAATTCTCCTTTATCTTTGTATTTTGCCAGTTCCACCATAATGTCATGATGTTGATCTGTTTTTGGGGATTCTGAAGGGAGTTCTCTGTGCCTCCTGGACTTGGATACCTGTTTCCTTCTCCAGGTTAGTGAAGTTCTCAGCTATAATTTGTTCAAATAAATCTTCTGCCCCTTACTCTCTTCCTCTTCTAGAACTCCTATGATATGAATATTATTTTGTTTCATTGAATCACTTAGGTCTCTGATACTCCTTTGTATTCTAGTAATTTCCTTTCTTGCCATTTCTCAGCTTCATCGTTTTCCATAAGCTTATCTTTCATTTCACCTATTTTCTCCTCTCTTTCTCCCATCCTTGCTGTCACTGGATCTAGTTTATTTTTCACCTCATTTAGAGCACTTCTTAATTCATCATGACTATTTCTTAGTTCCTTGATCTCTGCAGCAATAGATTATCTGCTGTCTTGTATGCTTTTTTTGGTCATGCCCAGCTATTAGTCTTAAAAATATTAGTCTAAATTCTTGATCAGATATATTATTTATATCTTTTTTTGAGCAATTCTCTGGCTGTCATTTTTTCCTGGAATTTCTTTTGAGAAGACTTCTTCCATTTCATCATTTTGGCTAGTTTTCTGTCATTTACATGTTTTTTTTTTAATTTTTAATGTTTTATTTATTTTTGATACAGAGAGAGACAGAGCATGAGAAGGGGGTAGGGGCAGAGAGAGAAGGAGGCACAGAACCAGAAGCAGGCTCTAGGCCCTGAGCTGCCAGCACAGAGCCTGATGCAGGGCTCGAACCCACAAATGTGAGATCTGACCTGAGCCGAAGTTAGAGGCTTAACCGACTGAGCCACTCAGGCGCCCCAAGTCATTTACATGTTTTAATAGCTCGAACTCACAAACCATGAGATCATGACCTGAGCTGAAGTCAGATGCTTACCTGACTGAGCCGCCAGGTGCCCCAATAAATCATTGTTTTAAACCAGGAAGTTTTAGGATGATTTGTTACACAGCAACTAACATCTGATACACTATGTTTCCTATTAGTTGAGAAATTCAGACAGAAGATTCGAACATACTTGAAAATTTGGAAGAAACCAATTGGGACATGGAAGCTAGAAATGATAATGTTTAAACTTTTCAGCTATATTATTTTTTTGATATTATAATACTTTTTAATTGAAGTATAAGTGACTTACAATATCCTACTAGTTACGAGTGTATATCATTGTGATTTGATATCTTTATACATTACAAAATTATTTCCACAATAAGTCTAGAGTTGTTAAAATATCATTGACTCTATTCCCTGTGCTGTAAATTACAGTCCCATGATTAATTATTTTCAACTTGAAGCCTATACACTTTATATTTCCTCATCTTCACAAGTCTTCCCTGCTCTGGTAACCAACAGTTCCCTGTATCTAGAAGTGTGTATCTGTTTTGTTTCGTTTGTTCGTGTGTTTCAGATTCCACATATAAGTGAATTATATGGTGTCTATCTTTCTCTGACTTATTTCACTTAACCTAATACCCCCTATGTCTACCTGTGCTGTCACAGATGGCAAGATTCCGTTCTTTTTTTTATGGCTGAGTATTATTCCAGAGTGTGTGTGTGTGTGTGTGTGTGTGTAAATTCCGTATGTACTGTTTTCTTAGCATTCCCACCAATAGTGTACAAGGGTTCCTTCTCTTTTCTCTACATCCTCATCAACACTTGTCATTTTTCCTCTTTTTGACAGTAGCCAATCTGACAGGTCTGAGGTGATCTCTCATTTTGGCTTTAATTTGCTGTTCCCTGATTATTAATGATGTTGAACATTTTTTATTTTTTTTATTTTTTATGTCTTTTATTTTTGAGAGACAGACAGAGACAGCACGAGCAGGGGAGGGTCAGAGAGAGAGGGAGACACAGAATCTGAAGACAGGCTCCAGGCTTTGAGCTAGCTGTCAGCACAGAACCTGATGTGGGGCTCGAACCCACAAACCGTGAGATCATGACCTGAGCCGAAGCCGGCCACTTAACCAACTGAGCCACCCATGCGCCCCATAAACATTTTTTTCATGTGTCTGCTGGGCATCTGTATGTTTCTTTGTTAAAGTGTCTATTCAGATTTTCTGCCCATTTTTAATGAGGTGGTTTTTCTGGCATTAGGTTAAGTTCTTTATATATTCTAAATATTAATCCCTTATTGGATGAATGATTTGAAAATGTCATCTCCCATTCTGTAGGTTTCTTTTTTGTTCCATTGATCATTTCCTTCACTGTGCAGAAACTTTTTAGTTTGATATAATCCCATTTGTTTATTTTTAGCTCTTTTGCCTTGAGGATATTGGTCCAACAGAAAAAAAAATACTGCTAAGGCTGATGCTGCTGAGCTTACTGTCTATGTGTTCTTCTAGGAGTTTTATGGTTTCAGGTATTACATTCAAGTTGTTAATTCATTTTGAATTTATTTTTGTCTATGGTATAACATAGGGGTCCCATTTCATTCTTTCGCATGTCGGTGTTTAGCTTTCCCAGCATCATATTTGAACAAAGTATCCTTTTTTTATTGTCAAGCCTTGCCTCCTTTGTCATAAATTAATTGACCATGTGATCGTGGGTTTATTTCTGGGCTGTCTATTTTATTTCATAAATCTATGTTCCTATTTTCATGTCAGTACCATACTGTTTTAAATACCAAAACTTAGAACTATAATTTGAAATCAGGGGCTATGCTTCCCTTGACTTTGCTGTTCCTTCTCAGGTTGCTTCGGCTATTCAGGGGCTTTTTGTTAATTCCATACCAATCTTAAGATTCTTTGTTCTAGTACTATAAAAATTGCCATTGGTATTTTGATGGGGATTACCTTGAATCTGTAGATTGCTGTGGGTGGTGTGGTCCTTGAGAGCCTGAATTTTGACTATTCATATGATACCAAAAAGCAGGGCATGGGACTTTTTTCTTTTATTGTTTCCTACTAAATACCATAGCTGTGCTGCTATTCAGCAAGCCAGCAATTAGTAATATAGTGCAATGTTATAACCGACAAATTTAAAGGTGTTAAAATATTTGTATTTGAATAAGACATAATGGAACAGTCATACTAACAACTGAAATAAAATTGCTCGACTTACTGCATTTATATTTATTGGGAGTATGAAAGTGTTAGCACATATATGGTATGGGTTTCAATGTATTGTCAGCACAGAAACATTCCATATTGATATCTACAGCCATGACCATTTTACACTTAACAGTTTCGCATGCTGTCATTTTTTACTGTTTATGACACCCACAAAATTAAGTTAGTTAAGAGAGGAATAAAAGTCACCACTTTGTTGTTTTGTTTTACTGTGAGTATAGATGCAGACACATGTAGTCAAATTTATATTTATTAAATTATTTGAGGAGATTTTGAAAATCAAGGTTAATGCTGATTTATTTTAAATCTCACTAACATTTGTAGCCTATGGGGGGAAAACCCTGTGGTAATCTTAGGGAGAAAAAGCTATTGATTTAGGCCAAAAAGGTAAATGTAGCAAGCCCTTTGGTTTCCTTTCTCTTCACTTCTTCTGCCCAGTGGATCCAAAAATTACTCTCCTGTTTTCATTCAGTTAAATTCTAAAGCAAGTTCAAGTTCCTTTCAGACTTCTTAAACTCATTATACTGTCAGGCCTGTGCCTTAAGTTTTGAGTCAGAAAAAGAAAGAAGGCTTATTGCTGAGTTTGGAATATATCATTGCTATTTTTACTTTCATCTCAGGACTCTCAACACATGATAGGTTCTGAGAGGAGCTGAAATTGAACAGGAAAAAATAATGTAATCCTAAAAATTACTGCTATAGAAATGCAGAGCATTGGACTAGCTTTTGAGAGTGTTTGGGCGTCAGAGGCATCCTGGCTTGTCTTTTCAGCTTGTTAATTCCATTATGGATGGAAAGTGAAACCCCACAAGCTCGACTTGCATTCACACATTTGCTCATGAAAGCCAAAAAAATAAAAAATACAAAAAGTGTGAGTTAAGCCATCTCAAAGCAGACTATTCTATTATTTTAGGAAGCTAAAAGCAAAATGAGCTACTTCAAAGCCTCCGTTACAGAAAATTTTGCCTGCAGGTGACCAGAAATAATCAGGCTGACAAATGTAGCAAATGGACAGTTGGAGTTTATGTTGCAAAACCAATAACTCTCTTTGGACGGGAAGAAACGATAAATTCAGATTTATTACTCATTTCTCTGCTTGGTAATAATAATGTTTTATACTTACAACGTTCTATCAAAAGAGGCCATCGGACTTCAAAATTCAGCTATTGTAATAAAAATACTTGGAGTTAATAAGGGTAAGTATTCAAAAAACAGGTCCTGAAGACACTTTAATTTTCTATTACAAAACACTGCCTCTGCCCTCTACAAAATGCTGCTTGTGTGGCAAAATCCGAAAGGGATAAAATGGCATTATTTCCAGAGGTTATTTAAGTAGGCAAAGGTCACAAATAAAATACTGGGAGGATTGAGTGAAGAAAATACAACACAGAGTAGGAAAAGAAAGCTAAATATATTTATCTTTTATCATTATCCTAAATCATGCTTTCTGAATAAAGGCCATGTATTATCAGCATCCTGAAAGTCTTTCTTTTTGATCATATCATCATTTACTTTCCACCTACCCTAGAGAGTGGTAATAATATAGAGAATGTTACAGCGGCTCTCCTAGCAGAGATATTAATACCTTTTCTCTGCAAAATAGACCTAGGGATCACTTGTCTCATACATTAGGACAAAACTGAGAAAGTAACTGTATTGTCTTTTGACTTTTTAAAATAATCCCAAAATACAAAAAGAATAAAATCTAATCATGATTGTCAGTTTAAAATATAAACATACCCTGTATTTCTAGAAAATGATATTTAAGCTTATAATAAAGCATAACAATAGGCATTCTATTGTGTATCTATTAAGATATAAGGTATGTGTTTACACTTTGCTACATTAATACACCTCATCATTTCTTACCATTGAATGATGAAGCGTTATTATCACTACATGGTGATCAAGTAATATTACATTTTGAAATAAAAAGAGAAAGTGAAAGTAGAAGTAAAATTACGGTCTTACAGACTTGTGGAATTATGTACAGTGTAGGAAACCTGTGAATAAATGGCACAAATACTACATATCTAGCATTAACTAGATAGTTTATATACACACTGCTCTTAAATATGTACAACACTGTTATTCTCTTTATTTCTCAGTTGAGAAAATTGAAGTTCAGAAGAACTAAGCAATTTATCTAGTTGTACATAATACATTTTGAATTTAGGCTCTAAACCCAGGCCTGTTAGACCTCAAGACATGCAATTGTTTCACTGTACCACACTGCAGATCACCACTCTTCATCTATATCTATCTATAGCTAATGTATCTATATACCTATAATCTATCTATACATCTATATCTATCTCTGTATCAAAGCAGTGCAGCATTACCTGGGGATTCTGCATGCCCCAGTGTGGTGATGAGCGTGTACCATCAGATGTATGACTACTTACAATTTGATGAATATTCTGTCACCTTATACAAGCAGTTCAAAAAGCTAAGAAATTCTGTAGTTCTTAACTAATTACGTTAAGCATAATTGGGGTATTATCTGCTTCATTCAATGAAAGAAAAACTCTAGAGAGGTTTTAAAGTTGGAAGTAGACTTTCATAAATGGTCCATAAGTCCAACTGATTTCTTTTGAATAAGGATATTCCTACAGTGTCAAGAAAAATTTAAAACCATGACAACATATTTAGCCCTCCCGTATGCGACCATACATATAGTATACCATAGTATGCCACATTATGAGTTATAGTATACCTGAGGTATAGACCTGGTATGAGAGTGGATGAAGAACTATATACCAGATATACCTGTAGGATTATATTTGAAGAAATACGGCCTTGGTATTTATATAGATTTTAAAGACCTCATGTGTTTTTTTTCATATAACCAGATGGAACAGATGGAATTGTAGTGAAAGTGATGTTGCTTTACGGATACCAGAAATGCATTTGTTATTTTCCTGACTTAAATAAGCTGCATTTTCTTTCCTCCCTAACTCTGAAGAGTTGGCCTGAATGGTGAAATTGATAATGATAGTAAACATAATTATAAAGAGATTTGAATAATCAAGAAAAGAAACAAAGTTAGACATTTTTAGAACTTTCGACTTTGGCATGGAATCATAACTCATTGGAAGAATCCAAGCCCAATACACCAAATTTGGCAATCTGTGTTGTTCACAACCTATGGGGAGCTAGTACATTCCAGTTATAATATTAGAACCTGGTAGTTGTTACTACAGAATCTTATCACCTCTCTTGTTTTTTTCCTTCCAATGAAGGAACTGTAACTCCAGTTGCTATATGAGGGTTTCTTTCGGTGCCGGGAAGGTAGAATAGATAAATTTGGGAAGCATGTCTGCCAGGCACACTCCCCTCAGCTCTTCCCTGCTCTGTTTCTCTCAGGAGCAAGCTGCTTACAAAGACAATGCATTCTTCTTTTCCTTCTAGGCTCTCGCCTACAAAGATTTTCTTTCCTTGGTCCAATTTTGTTGATGCCTGATGGTTGAGCCTGACTCACTCTGGGCATCAAGTGCATGACCCAACTGAATCATACTAAGCTGTCTTCCAACTTTGCTTCATGAGTATTGTAGGAGGGATTTCAATCTTTTGCTTTTTGTTCGTTTCATTTCAGTGTTTTCAGAATTCGGTTGACAAATTGATGCAATTATATTTATTGAAGACTTTCAGAGAGACAAATGGTATATTTATTTCAAGCACAGGAATACAGAATCATGTGGAGAATCTGATGGAGTATATCAGATTTAGGCCTGTCCTAAATAAAAAGCCCAAAAAGCACAGTACATTGCTGCAGTTTTACCCAAGATTATATGACTTATTTCTTAGTTTAACCTTAAATACAAGTCATAATTCAGTTATTGGGGTCATTATAATCAAGAAACTAAGTGTTGTAATATCATCACAAATTGCACAAATTTAATGGCACTGTTAAAGTAATATTTAAAACTGGAACCACTGGCCATTTTGAATTTGGCAGTTTGTGCCTCTCAAGAGAAAACGTGTTGCAGGCCAAGTATATTTTGTAGTTCCCATTGACCTCTATGAGTGTGGCATTAACCGTCACAAACTCGATTTTGATACCCACTTGTTAAAGCCATAATTTTATGCTGCCCTTGTAAAAGCCACAGGATGATGCCAATGCAATACCAAGGAAGTGGTTAGACTACCGTGGGAGCCAGGGCCTTGTCCGGGAGGCGCAGACTCTGTGCGGCTCTGTCTTCTCAACAATTCTGTGTATGGCATCAAACTCCAGGGGACATACATGGGTATGAAGATGGGGATCATAGTTAAGCAGAGACACAAAAGGAACTTGGAAGGAATTGGCAATGCTCTATTTGTGCCTGGGAGATAGATAGTACAAAGTTAAATTTATTCTTTAAATTGCTTATTAAGGTAAAATGCCCAGATATGAAATGTACAATTCATTGAATTTTGACAAATATGTAGCAATCAATATAACAATCAAAATATGAGGTATTTTCCTAACTCCAGATAGTTTACCCAATTCCCATTTCAGTCAGTCTCTACCCTTTTCAGAAACTACTCTTTGCTAGAACTCTAAATTATTCTTGCCTACCTTCAGTTTCATTTGGAATTTGCTTTTTTGTATATGGCTTTTTTGTTCAACATATACATTTTTAAGATTCATCTATATTGTTACACACATAGGCAGTTTAATCTTTCTCTATTTTATTATTTTTTAATGTTTATTGTGAGAGCATGCACACTTGCATGTGGGGGAGGAACAGAGAGAGAGAGAGAGAGAGAGAGAGAGAGAGAGAGAGGGGAAGGGAGGGAGAGAGAGAATCCTAAGCAGGCTGTGCACTGTCAGCACAGAGCCCAGCCCAGAAGTCAATCTCAAAAAATGTGAGATCATGACCTGAGCTGAAATCAAGAGTTGGATGCTCAACCGACTAAGCCACCCAGGTACCCCAATCTTTCTCTATTCTAAATGACCTTTTCCTGAGGTAAATTTATATATGGTAAAGCTTACTAACTATAAGCATACTATTAGATGGATTTGGTAAAATATGTATAGATGTGCCACCACCATATATATAATCAAGTCAGTGAAATAAAACGTAGACCAAGATGATGTTAAAATGATCCATAGAAAATGATACAGTGATTTTGTAAACTAAACAAAGAATATTTTTATATAACTGATGGATAGCAGCTACCGACCTTCCTCAATTTATGATAGGATTACATCTCGATAATCACATCATAAAGTGAAACATCATAAGTCAAAAATACATGTAACACGCCTTACCTCCTCCAGACATCATGGGTGAGCCTAGCCTGCTTTTAGCGCACTATTTTAACACCACTAATGCCATGTGTTTCGGCAGCAACCGTGATGCAGTCACTGTGTATATCAGGGCAGAAGAAAGGGCTTGGAGACTATCTGGATGAACAGAGACAGAGGGACTGCATTGCTGAGGAATACGGGAATAGGTCTTTGCATTGCAGGGACTGTGGTTTACTAAGTGGCCTCAGAGTTTTATAAATAGTCCTAAGGTTTTAAGAATATTTTTGAAACATGGCTGGAAATCATTAAACTAATGTATCAGCAGAGACTGACGACAGAGAAATAGTGAAGACAAAGCACTAAAAGCCCAGCCAGCGGAGTGTCTGTTAGGTTGGTTTTTATCAGAATTGCGTGAGTAAGGGTTCTCTGCCTTGACTGCAGTCAGTTTAGTAATTCCTTGTTACTTGCCCACAGGAAACAGGCTCAAGGAAATGTCTAGATGTTAAATTGCCACGAGCTTCACCTTAATAAAACTTTAACTTATGATTGGGTTTTTAATAAACACGAAGACCAAGACACATAAAGGAAGGGGGAAAGAAAGGAGAGGGGCACAGGAGAGAAAGGAGGAGGAGAGTAGAAAGAGCGGGAAAACCTCTTAAGGCATTTTGCCTAAAGGCCTTTGACATCAGCAGAGCACCACTTTTTAACTTCCTGTTTCCAAACCCAATGGCACTATTTTTATAGCTTTATTTCTGGACTTATTCAGCAGAAAAGCAGAGGTGGCAGAGGATTCAGGTAAGAGAGGTACTCTCCAGGGCATATCTGCCAGTATTTTCTTTGCTCAATACATCTTATTTAACCTATAGCAGCAGTAAGAATTGAAGCCCTATTCAGCAAAATGAAGTTTCTTTTAATATGTTTCTCCCTGCCGTGGTATTCACTCAAACACCAGAATATAATAACTGGGCCTAGGTAACTATACAGTGGTAATGCCAGAAGCCTAATGTCTTTCTCCCTGGCTTTCTGGTAAAAGGAATGAAAACACAGGTGAAACTAAAACACAGATATCTTTAATAATATTAATCCTGGCCCCCCAGAACTTCCACCCAGAGAACAATAAAGAGGAAAGAGCAGAAAAAAATGTATAGCTAGATAGATAGATGATTGATAGGTAATATGTCTGACAAAGAAGACTAACAAAACATGGGTTGAATATATACTCATGTTTATTAGTCCCTTTTTTTGGTGAAATATAATTAAAAACAAAATCTTCTCCCAGCCCAGATCCTCTTCACAAATATAGCAATGAAAGAAAACACTTTTATTATTGAATAAACATTAAACCACAATCTGATCTGCAAAACAGACAATCTGCTAAGAGATTGCAAAGATAGGAAGAAATTCTATCTTTTTATAAAGCCAGGGAGATACAACTCATTATATACATACATGTTCTCAAGAGCCACAAAAATCCTCCAAGTAAGAGGACATAACATCCTGGGCACACAGTTCATCCTGGGTCCACCTGGCAGTTGCAGTGACCATGTACTAGTTAGTGGCTTAATCCAGAGGAAAACCAAACCAAACAAAAAAGCCTCTCATATCTTTTCGGATAGGAGGTAGTTTCACAACCAAGGGCAAGCAAGCCACAGACACTGAAAGATGGGGGCGCATTCCACAGATGGCTCCCAGGTCCTTGAGAAAGACG
Organism: Mungos mungo; assembly: GCA_004023785.1. Taxonomy (NCBI): domain Eukaryota; kingdom Metazoa; phylum Chordata; class Mammalia; order Carnivora; family Herpestidae; genus Mungos; species Mungos mungo. The sequence continues at coordinate 22,455 of PISW01012154.1, read as the reverse complement.
TTTCTGGGTCTTAAAGGAGACAAAAGACCTTTGTAGTTTTCAAATACATACACATATATGTTTTTAATATGTATGTATATATTATTAAATATATATTTCTTTAATGTATAAATATAAGTACATTTTTCTAACTATATATATTTTCTAAAATAAATGCTCTTAGAAAAGGGAGAAAGAAGTCTTTCCCTTATATTTGATAAGGAGAAATAAATTTTTAAATTTTTTTTACCCTTACACTTTTCAGTTATTAATTCATCATGTATTCAGCAAATGTGCTCTAATATGTTATTGCTTAAAACTACCAATCCTTATCAATTTCACAATTGTAACCTATTTAAGAAACATCAGAAAAAAATATTTAAAAAGTAAAACACCGTAGCAGAGTAGCGGATAGCTGTCTCAGGCCCGTTATCTAAAGTCGTTAAGCAAAATGAAGCATGAAGTTATTTTTCAAAGCTATATCTCATAAGTGGTTCAGAATTTCAGGTAAAACAACATTTTAGTTACACATCAAGTCATGTATTTCATAGAGATAGAAGAAAACCCCACAAGCAAGTGCATTTATGGGTTCTTATAGATATTAGGCTATATGATAGTACGACTAATCAAATATCAATATAAACCATTTCCATTTGGACTAGCCAGAACTCACCCATAATTCAATGAGAAAACAAGCAAAGAATGTACTGAAAGTGTTTTCTAAATAAAGATATAAAAATAATTGGTAAGGGGGGCCTGGGTGGCTGAGTTGGGTAAGCATCTGACTCTTGGTTTCGGCTCAGGTCATGATCTCAGGGTTTGTGAGTTCAAGCCTTATCCCAGGCTCTGCACTGACAGTGCAAAGCCTGCTTGGGATTTCTCTCTGTGTCTGCCCAATCTCTGCCCTCTCTCTGCCCCTCCCCAGCTTGTGCTCTCTTTCTCTCAAAAAATAAACAAACATAAAAAAATTTAAAAAGTAAGTACTATTGTAATTCCAGACTTAGTTGAATCTATATGTAAATTTAAGTGTAAATACCTAACTAAATTCTTAAGCAATGAAAAATTAAACTTTTATAAATAACAGCTTAAGAATCTTTTTCTGTATAGCAGTGGCTCTCGATTAGAGATCATACCCACCTGTGTCGCCCCAGGAGGACATTTGACAATGCCTGGAGCCATTTGGCTGTCACCACTGAAGAGGGAGGTGCTGCTACCAACATCTAGTGGGTAGAGGCCAGAGATGTTGCTAATACATCCTAAATGCACAGCACAGTCCCCCACCATAAAGAATTACCCAGTTCAAATGTCAGTAGTGCTGAGGGTTAAGAAAACCTGATGTGTTACAGTTAATTTTGTGGCAGTAATTAGTGCAATTCAACTTTTCTTCCCCACTGAGTTTTCTTCCCCACCAAGATGTCTAATATGGGCATTAACCTATATAGATCCTAGGTTCAAACTAAAGTGGATAGCGATTCACACTGAAACATAGAAATTACAAAGTATGAATAGATCATCATTCTAATCTGTGGGAAACTTAACAATTTTCTTCCATTATTGAACCACCTGACAGAAGATACCCGAAGCTGACAAGATGATAAAGCAACGTGTATAGTACGGCGGTAAAAACTATCCCTAAAGTCTTCTATCTTGACAGTTTATTGTGAAATGATTTAGTATCACAAAAAGAAAAACATATCAACAGAGTATAGGGGCTCTCCCCACTTTAGCAGACTAAATCTGATAAGGACAGAGTTTTATGTTTTTAACCAAACAATATGCACAAATTAAATCACAGCAGTTTCTCCTCCAGTAGTTGGAAATAATAGAAAATGGCAGATCTTTGGCTTCAGAAAATTACATACTTTAAAGATGAAAATTAAAACAAATGATATTTAAAAAACTTGAACATGAACTTTTCCTTAAAGCACTTTCTGGGAGAAAGTTAAGCTATATTTTATACAGTGAAGATTCATGTTACATGAGAACAGATATTTCCTACCAATATATAAATTTAACAAAATCTGTTCTTAGTTGGGCACCTTGGGGGCTCAATTGGTTAAAGATCTGACTTGGGCTTAGGTCATGATCTCACAGTTCGTGGGTTTGAGGCCTGCGTCAGGCTCTGTGCTGACAGCTAAGAGCCTGGAGCCTGCTTCAGATTCTGTGTCTCCCTCTCTCTGCCACCTGCCCTGCTCATGTGTTCTCTCTCTCTCAAAAATAAATAAAACATTACAAAAAAAATTTTAAGCCATTTCTTAGAAATGTCTCTTAGAGAGAGAAACTGATTTTAAAAGTCAATTTAGTATTAGTTTCATTAAAAAAAAAATTTTAAAGCCATTTCTTAGAAATGTCTCTTAGATATACAAACTGATTTTAAAAGTCAACTTAGTATTAGTTTTACTTCCCCAAATTTAGAGACAAAATACAAAATGCATTATTAGTAACAAAATGGGATCCGTATATAGATGATCCTTGACTTAGGATGTTTTGACTTAGGATTTTTATGCTCTGCAACGGTGTGATAGCTATATCCATTCAGCAGCAAAGTGCTTTGAATTTTGATCTTTCCCCGGGCCCAGCCTTCTCTCACGATGCTTGGCCATGGCAGTGTGAGGAGGTTCCTAGCCAGCCACGTCATCACAAGGGTGAACAAGCTGACAGTCATTCTGCACTTACCCAACCACTCTGTTTTTCACTTTCAGAACAGTATTCAAAGAATGACATGAGACACTCAACATTTTATTGGAAAGTAGTCTTTGTGTTAGATGATTTTGCCCACTTGTAGGCTACATTTAAGGTAGGTTTGGCTAAGCCAGGAGGTTAGGTAGGTTAGGTTTGACTTATGGTGTTTTCAACATACAATCAGTTTATCAGGACAAAACTTCATCATAACTCAAAAAAGATCTGTACTTTGTTATTTTGCAATTAAAAAGCTATATGTCTGTGGTTTGAAGAGTAAAGGTATGGATTTCAGATCATAAGGACTTTATAGTCATCAGTGAAGGATAGATAAAATTCTCAACTACTTATACAACATTTTTCACTTCGGCTTAAAACTTATAATTTTATCAAAGTAGGTAAGACTATTCATAAAATTACTTTATGCCCAAGGACCTGAAATTCCCTTTGCTGTGATTACATTGTTTCAAAATCCATTACTTCTCCAACACCATCTCTGAAATAATTTTCCTATGATTGTATTATATCAAAAGCTCTACCTCTTATTCACCAAATAATGGCCTTTTTTTTTTTTTTTTTACTATCTTGGCACCAGAGAGAAGAAACATCTTCACTTTGATTATACTTGAACAAAGTCTAAATAGTCTACTTTCCTTTCAGACAATTTTTCTTTGTATTTGCCATTTCCAGGATTCACTGCTGTTTGCAAACCACTTAAAGCCCTATTCTGAATAAATAAACAGAAATTCTCATTATAAGGGAGACTTCCAATTCATAATGGATGAAACAAAAATAAAAAAATCCTTTGATATATAGTTCAAGTTTTTATGCCTACTATATTCAGAATTTTAAAAAAATCTGAAAACCAAAAAAGGGAAGGTAGATTTAGAAAAGAAGAAAGGGAAAATGCCTAAGGGCTTCCCGGGCAATAAGTTAGGGAAAAATATTTTCTTGGTATCTCTAAGCTAAAAGACACATTAAAGGAAATTTAAGCTAACTCTCTCATGTTTTTATGTAAAACCTAGGTCCAGAAGCAAAATTTAAAGACTTGTAATTTTGTCAAAGTAAGAGCAAACTTTGAATTAAAGTAAAGCACTTTGGAAATAGTTTTAAATATCCTTAAAATTGACTTAATACATATGAATGAATCCTCTCTGTCCCTTTTTCCCCTGCTTTTTTTCATCTTCCTTCTTTCACTAAATTAAAGGACTTATAAATGGTTTTTGCTCAATAATAATAATATATATCACTATTAGTTTTCCTTTTTAAATTAAATTTTTTATCAATCTTTATTTACTTTTGAGAGGGAGAAAGAGACAGACTGAGTGGGGAGGGGCAGAAAGAGAGGGAGACACAGAATCTCACTCAAGCAGGCTCCGGGCTCTGAGTTGTCAGCGCAGAGCCTGACTAAGGGCTTGAACTCACAAACTGTGAGATCATGACCTGAAGCCAAAGTCAGATGCTTAACCGACTGAGCCACCCAGGTGTCCCTCGCTATTTGTTTTCTATTACTGGATAGCAAATCACCACAACATCGTTGGCTTACAAGAACATGCTTATGAACTCAGGACTTCTACGGGCAAGAACTCTGGGCATGACTTACCTGGGTTCTCTGCTCAGGGTCTCTTCCTTCACAAAGGTGTTAGCTAAGGCTATGCTACCTGAAGACTCAACTGGGGGAGGATCTGATCCTGATAAGTTCACTCACGGCTATTACAGATTTCCCTTTTCTTGTGGGTTGTCGGACCAAGGGTTTCAGTTCCTTCTTTGCTTTTATTCAGAGGCTACTCTTAGTCCCTTGCCTCCCAATAGCCAGTAAGTAGTATAACAATTTGATTCATCAAAGCCAGCAAGGAAGACAGTCTTCCAGAAAAGACAGAAGTTACAATATTATATAATGCAGTCATGGGAGTGACATGCCACCCCTGCTGTATTCTATTGTTAGAAACAAGTCCTATGTTCTGCCCACATGCAAGAGAAGGAGATTGGAGAAGGGCATGGGTAGCCGGGGAAGGTAAAGTGGTAACACTAACATGAACTTAGAGTCTGTTCTACACAATAGCTAAATATGTTGAAAACTAAGGTTCCAAAAATTTCTGGTTGTCCTCAGTTATTCCTTTCTTGATGGTAATAAAGTTAATTTTGTCTAGGGTTATAACTTTCAGAAATAAATGCTACAGATTTTTTACCTTTATAGCAAATCAGTTAGATGGCCAATGGAATAAGGGAGCAAGTTGTATGTACTTCTTTCTTCTCAAATTCTGGTACTTGGATGTATTATCTTTGATTATATGACTGTCTAAGCACTCTACATGTACTAACACATTTAATTAACCCACACTTCTAAAAGTAGAGTCTACCTATCTAATATTACAGATAAGGAAAGTGACAAAAAAGTAAAACATTTTGTCCAAAGACACATAGTAAGTTCTGGTGCCACAGTCTGAATGTGGTATAAATCTAGAGCTTATGATTTTATCACTATTAGTTTACATCTTTATAACTTCACAATTGGCATTAGTCAATTGGTAAACAAAAACATTTTATCTTTTTTTTTAAGTTGTAACATTTATTTATTTTTGAGGCAGAGAGAGACAAAGCACGAGCTGGGGGTGAGCAGAGAGAGAGAGGGAGACACAGTCTGAAGCAGGCTCCAGGCTCTGAGATGTCAGCACAGAGCCTGATGTGGTGAGATCATGACCTGAACTGAAGTTAAACACTCAACTGACTGAACCACTCAGGCACCCCCAACAGAAACATTTTAACCTCAGACCAAATTATTTCAATAGTAAAGAAAAATTTTCTGGATATTATGGAAAGGTTTCAAAATAACTATTTGATTTCACCAGTGGTGTGATTCCAGTATCACTGGGAAAAAATGAAATTTTACATTTTTATATGTTTTATATTTTGATTCATAAACTGTAAATCATCCTTTATATATGATGGAGTTTTCTGAACAATTCTCTAATAATAAAAATAGTCTCCACATAAGAAAGACCTTCAGTATAAGGATCGGATGAATAGGAAACACCTAGAAGTTTATGCTGAATGTTTATAGCATTTGATTTTATTAATGAAAATGTTTAGTAAATTGAGTTGTCTAAAATAAAATAAGCTAAGCTTAGGTATATCTTCTTAAAACGTTTTCCAGTATATCAAGTAGTAGTTTATCCTTTAATACCAAAGTACATTTTCTTGATATCTGAATTAATCTCTATTGTTCCCAGAAAGGAGCATAAACACACACACACACACACACACACACACACACACACACACACACGAACAAAATAAGTAGAAAAGAAGCCAACATCAAGAATTACTTAGCTCTCTCCTTTTCTCTGCCATCATTATGTGTATGATTCACTGTTCTTCACCATGTCTTTTAACAAGACTTACAGGATTGATTCTTGACCAAGAAACAAAAGCAGAATTATCCCATTCCCTACTTGATTCAGGTGAAAGCTGGTAATAAAATCAGGTAAGACTCCACGAAGAGGCATTGGGGAAGAAGCAGGCTGGGTCCATGAGCGATTGTACATGGGATGGGACGTGTACTTACACTGCGTGAAGGTCACGTGCTCATATCCTGTACACTCCACCACTGCCTGAACAGTAGACATGTTTTATCGGGGAAATGATTTTTCTTTGTGACTATCTTTCTATATTTGTAGGTTGGTTCAGTATATGTGAGAGCTTTTGTTTGAAAAGGAAAAAGTTACTCATTCTAGCGTTATAATGAACAAAATATCCGAGAGTAGATTCAAACCCTGGCCAACCAGCACAGCTGCCACCTCTCGCGGCACACTGCATGCCTCTACGATGCCCCAGGTACCTTTTATGGGAAGTGAAACAAGCCAGCAGCGCATCCCCTTGCGGGACGTCAGCTGGAACATGTGCCTCTGGTGACTCAAATCTTTGCCACTCTGGCACGTCCAGGATGACGACAAAAGCCACAATTAGAAGTATTGATTTTGGAGTTACAAATAAATGGCAGTAGGTGGGCACATTGGCAAATACAGCATCTCTGAATAATGAGGAAAGATGTCTATCAGAGTAATACTTGTAAAATTAACTAATTCTTGAAAAAGTCACACTATTTGTTCATCTCTACCAGTGACTCCCTGTGGTAATGACTTGTAAAGTTCTATGACTCTCTAGAAATTCTCATTTGTTTGGATGAGGATAGGAAGAAAAATAGTAGAGCTTCACTTCAAATCTTTTTAAAAAATCATCTAAATTAGCCATAAAATCAAATTTTGAAGAGAAATAATTTGAGTGTGCTCGCAAAAAAGCAAACAACAAAACAATTATACACACACACACAATTTTCTAGTTATTAGAAGGGATAAGAGATAATACCAAGTTCTTATTATGACATAGACTTTTTAATATATTTAACATTAATCAAGCTGCCAGCGTTATTTAAAATGACTTCTATTTTTGGGCTTATTACAATTTTTAATTTATATTTCTCCCCATTATCATGGTCCCTGCTTCCTTAATTAAATTGTTTTGTGTATCCATCTAAATGATATTCTTTGCTTCACTATTTCATGCACTGTGTGCACCAATTTGATAATGAAGGAAAACAATCCAATACTTTGTTGGATTTTTTTTTTATTAACTCACTGGCTCTGAAGTCAAATATTTATATGTAAAACCATTTCGTTTTCATCATGGGCATTTCTCTCAAAAGAGTAATATATTCTGTTCTTTATTACATATTTAGATCCATGGATTTCATTAAAATATAATTATTATTAAATGAGTATTTGAATGCTATTCTAATTTCTATGTAATATATAAAAAGAGACTCCACCCCACCATCGCCCCACCCCGTCCATGAAACAGCCGTAACCACAAGAATAGAAATCCTGGAGTTTATCTGGAAGCTGTAGAAACCTAACATATTATTCATATCCACACATTTGTAAGGCAGGAATTTTACTTTGCTCTCCTACCAACTTTTAGCAAACCACCACTTTCTCTGAAGATGATTTATTTAATCTGTACAATTAAAGGAATAATAACTATGGTAGAGGGGCAACTGGGCGGCTGAGTTGGTTAAGGGTTCAACTCTTGATCTCAGCTCAGGTCTTGATCTCAGTGTTGAGTTCAAGCCCCATGCTGGGTTCCACACTGGCCATGGAGCCTACTTTCAAAAATAATAACTACAGTAGATATATTGTATGGCTTGGTGAGGATCAGATTAAAAAGTTTGAAGCTATTTTAAATTGCAAGAAAAATTAAAAATTACTATTTCATTTGATTTCATTTGATAGGTTTTTAATTTGAGTATCATTGATGAACAATGTTCTATTTGCTTCACGTGTATGACTTAGTGATTTAACAAGCTTGTATAGTATGCTGTGTTCACAAGTATACCTACCATTTGTCCCGTTACACTGCTTTTACAGTAGAATTTACTATATTCTTCATGCTGTGCCTTTTCTTCCTATGACTTCATCATTTCATAACTGAAAGCCTGTATTTCCTTCACCCCTTCACTCATTTTGCCCAGCCTCCCAAACCCCTCCCTTCCGGAAACCATCAGTTCTCTGTATTTGGAGGTGTCATTCTTTTCATTTTCATTTTTTTATTGTACTAATGAGTGGAATCATATGGTATTTGTCTTTCTCAGTCTGACTTATTTCACTTAGCATTATACCCTCTAGGTCTATCCATGTTGTAGCAAAAGATATGATCTTATCCTTTTTATGACTGCGTAATATTCCATTGTGTGTCTCTGTGTGTACACACAGGTCTTCTTCATCAATAAACATTTAGGTTGCTTCCATATCTTGGCTACTATAAATAATGGCACAACAAACATGGGGTACATGTATCTTTTTGAGTTTGTATTTTTTATTTTCTTTGGGTAAGTTTTTGGTAGTGGCATTACTGGATCCAGTGATATTTTCTAGTTTTAATTTTTTGAGGAAATTCCATACTGTTTTCCACAGTGGCTGTACCAACTTACGTTTCCACCAGTAGTGCACAAGGGTTCTTTTTCTCCACATCCTCACCAACACTATTTCTTTGTCATTTTGATTTTAGCCATTCTAACCAGTGGCAAGGTGATATATCATTGTGATTTTGATTTGTATTTCCCTGATAATTAGTGACATTGAGCACTTTTTATGGGTCCGTTGGCCATCTGCATGTCTCCTTGGAAAAAATGCCTATTAAGTTCCTCTGCCCATTTTTTTTTGTCAGATTGGTAATTTTTGATGTTTAGTTGTATAAATTTTTTCCATGTTTTGGATATTAACTCCTTATCAGATATGTCCTTCCCAAATATCTTCTTCCATTTGGTAGGTTGTCTTTTTGTTTTGTTGGTAGTTTACATTGCTGTGCAAAAGCTTTTTATTTTGATCTAGTCCCAACAGTATATTTTTGCTTTTGTTTCCCTTGCTATTAGATGCATACCTAGAAAAACATCAGTATGGCTAATGTCAGGGAAATAACTGCCTGTGTTCTCTTCTGTGAGTTTTATAGTTACAGGTCTCACATTTATTATTAATGAATTTTGAGGGTTTTTTTTTTTTGTGGTATAAAAGTGGTCCAGTTTTGTTCTTTTACATGTAGCTGTCCAGTTTTCCCATCACCATTTATTGAAAAGCCTGTCTTTTCCCCATTGCGTATACCTGCTTCTTTTGTCATAGGTTAATGACCATATAATTGTGGGTTAATTTCTGGGGTCTCTAGTCTGTTCCATTGATGTATCTGTTTATGTGCTAGCTGCATACTGTTTTGATTACTACCACTTTATAGTATATCTTGAGAGTTGGGATTGCTATTTTGATAGGGATTGCACTGAATCTGTTTTGGGCATTGAATTGCTTTAGAAATGAATATGGACATTTTGGCAATAGTAAGTCTTGAATCCATGAACATGGAATATCTTTCCATTTGTGTCATCTTAATTTTCTTTAATCAGTGTTTCATAGTTTTCAGTGATTTTTTTAGGTAGAGAGATTTACCTAAGAGGCGAACAGGAAGAGAGTACAAGGTCATTAAACCCGATGTTGCATTTTAAATTGGTATTTAAGTGTCTACTCTTCCATTAAAAGTTAATTTTGTTAGAGTAATTTTATTGCTGCACTTATTGATGTTTCCTTCCTCTATACCTAGCCTAGTGCATAAACCAAAGCAGTTTCTCAAAATACATTTGTTAAGCAAATGAGGACAAACATTGTCTCCCCAACCAAATTATTAAGTAGAGACAAAAATAAATTCCACATATACATACATACATATACATACATATACATTTTATAGTTTATAAAGCTTTCTCATATTTTTTTAGTTATTGTTTCTTAAATTCAGGATTTGTCTTCCTTTCTATATGGACAATAGTCTTATCCATACAGAGTTATGATTACTGTCAATTGTATCTTTGCGGTTTTCCATTTTTTTATTATATTTTGACATCTGTTGATAAGCACCTTTGAAGCAGAACTTCTTAAGTATAGTTGCAATCCTTAGCTAAACAACTATGAAGCTAGGAGTCACACAAAAACATGGTACAGAGACTGATATTGAAACATTGAGGAAAATGGAAGGTTATGACAGTAAACCAAACTTCAGTGACAACTCTTTAATTTTTTTAAATGTTTATATATTTTTTGAGACAGTAACATAGAGAGAGACTGAGAGAGAAAATGGGAAGAGCAGAGATAGAGGGAGACACATAATCAGAAGCAGGCTCCAGGCCCTGAGCTGTCAGCACAGACCCCCCACACAGGGCTCAAACTCATGAACTATGAGATCAAGACCTAAACTCATATTGGTGCTTAACCAGCTGAACTACCCAGGTACCCTTTAATGACAGCTCTTTGTGATCTCAATAAAAGAATTTTGTTTTCCAGTCACATTCACATAAAAAGTGGGACAATTTATACTGAAAAACTAGCCATTCAAATGATTCCATTATGTAATAATAGGTTGGATTCAATCACTTTAAACACTAAATCGTATTTTGTTTCCTTTACATTTAACCTAGAGACAGAGATGGATGGTTTTCCTGAAATAACTAAATCAATCATTGTGGTAGGGTCCCCTCTCTAAGGGAAGAAAAAAACAAAAAAACTCAAGGGGGTCTGGCTATATGCATACGTGACCACATCCCTCATGACCTTGTAACATGAGACCACTTCATCAGACTGCATGTTGTGTGTTACCATATATGGGGAACAAAGAGGTAAAAAAATATTAAAAGTTGTGTCACATGGCATTCAGGGCTCAGGTCTTTGGGTATGAACCCAGCTGAGTGGTACTGACAGGAATAAAGTTGCTTCCTGGAAAGAAAACCCTCAGTGTCACCAATCTGTGTGTGAGAATCCTGCTATATCATCACTTACAGTGTCCTAATTTGGGGGTGACTAAGCATCCGACTTCAACTCAGTCATATCACAGTTCATGGGTTCTAGCCCCGTGTGGGGTTCTGTGCTGACAGCTCAGAGCCTGGAGCCTGCTTCAGATTCTGTCTTCCTCCCTCTCTGTACCCCTCCCATTTGTCCATTTGTGTTCATTGGATCTCTCCCTCCCTCCCTCCCTCTCTCTCTCTTTCTCTCTCTCTCCCTCCCTCTCTCCCTCCCTCTCTCCCTCCCTCCCTCCCTCTCTCTCTCTCTCTCTCTCTCTCTCAAAAATAAGTAAACATTAAGAAGAAAAAGAGAATGTTCTACTTTGGTGACCAACAGACTACCTCACCACTTACAGATTTCAAATTCAGTATTTGCAAATGATAGAGAACTCACCTGAGCTCTCTTCCTGTCCTCCATGGCGGGCTTCTGGAGGCGCTCTGCTCTGTATGTCTTTGTATAGCTGTCCACATATCCCCAGAGGATCACCTTGTTCAAAGGAAGTCTGAACAGTTAAAGGACAACCAGTATTCAAAATCTTGTCAATCGCATGAAGCATAGTCACCTGTGTGTTGTTCGTCAGGTAAAGGACCTGTGTGTCCAGGGTTTCATTTGGCCCCACTCAACTGACTGGCAACAAACTTACCCATGAGATAAACTGAGGGAAAAAAATCTGAGAAATTTGTATTCAGTCTTATATTTCCAACTTGTAAGGAAGGGCATGGGGCTTCCCCTCTATTTTTATTGCTTAATACAATTCTGCTTTTCCCTTCCTTCCTTCAAATAAAATGGATAGAAGTCTCTTGTTTAAATATATCATTTCACTGATTATTTATATATATTATAATTATTTATATATTGTATATAATTACATACTATATGTATTATCATTCATATTGATCAAGATCACACACTACTTAGCTCTATTTCAATAACAAGAGTATTCAAAAATAAATTTCAAATTTAGCAGGTAGGCAAAAAGTGACTTGAGGAAAATGAGCATGTAAAAATTCAAGAGCTATACATAACCCACTCTTTAATAACATTGTCTTAATGAGAATAAATAATGGTTAAGGAGCTGGATAATATACCTCAGGGTCTTTTCTCCTTGGAGTTGCTAATCTCTTTCATGAAACTGACTCAGTGACTGGCAGCATGTCTTCTTGTATCTTGAGATAAAAATAGTAGTTTTTGAAACTGTGTGTTAGGCTGAATATTGGATTCCCAAGCATGTCTATGTCCTAACTTCTGAAATATGTAAATAAATCACCTTACATGGTACATAAAACAGACTCTGCAATATAATCAAATATTTTGAACTGAAGAAATAACAGTCTATTTCCTAAGTGGCCTGATGCAATCACAGGGCTCCTCAGTAAGGGAAAGGCGATAGGTCAGAGCCAGGACCGCATAATCTGATGATCATAATCTGATGATGGGAGAAGGGATTGGAGTAACGTGGTCATAAAGCCAAAGAATGTCTGCATCCTTGAGTCTGGAGGCAGCCAGGAATGGCTTCTTTCCTGGGACACTCATAAGTGACCAGCCCTTCCGATACCTTCATTTTAATCCTGTAAGACTAATTTCAGACTCTGACATCCAGACGTTTCAGAAAATAAAAATGTGTCAAGTCACTAAGTATGCGGTAGTTTGTTACAGCAGTAGCAGGAAACAGTGATTTGACTTGTGTTTAATGGGGATGAGCATGCACATGCTCTTAGGTCTGTTCTTCACAAAATTGCTGCAGGGATCGAGAAGACAACTACGTGTAATAAACCCAGGTAATCTAGTCAGAGGGTGACTATACCTAAGTATTGCCATATAGACATAGCTATGATACAGTGCAAGGACATATGTGAAAATCAGTTAAATTGGTCATAGTCACAGTCTCAAAAGTATGCTTCTGTGACAAGCCAATGAACAAACAAGATCTACAGTAAATCAAGGGAATACTCAAAAAAATTATCCTCAATTCATCAGGCAATATACATGGGCTATTAAGAATACATATACATTTTTAAATCAAAATTGAGTCAAGAACTCTGCTTATTTTGCCATAAATATCTCCTGTGCCCTTTAATGGTCCCTTTTACCTTCCAACTTCAATGCTTACGTATCGGTGTAAAATGTAGTAGCTTAATAAGTAAATTGGTACTTGGCAGTGTTCTCCGCTTTGGTGTGTTTATTTTTGTTTGTTTTGTTTGTAGGTAGAGCAGCACAGTATGGTGCTTAGTTCCAAAGGCTATTGATACATACAATGGAAGCAGCCCTAAAAAGACAGAGAATAGATAGAGAATCAATATTGAGAGTTAAAAAAAAAAAAAAGCCCAAGAACTGATAGGACCCATTCTAAGTGTGTAATATGTAATAATGGGATGGGAAGGGTTGAAAAATATACAGAAGTTAGAAAGTAAAGGATGAGGTACTTATCTGTATATTTATGTTTGTATACTGACATCTCTATTTTGTTTCGAAAGTTTTTTATATAAGCTATACGTGTTACTTAAGCTATTATCGTTGCTCTACAATGGTACTTTATTTTGTTAAAGATTTTTTAATGTTTATTTATTTTTGAGAGAGAGAGACAGAGACAGAGACAGACAAAGTGCAGCAGGGGAGGGGCAGAGGGAGAGAGGGAGACACAGAATCAGAAACAGGCTCCAGGCTCTGAGCTGTCAGCACAAGCCCGACGTGGGGCTCCAACCCACAAACTGTGAGGTCATGACCTGAGCTGAAGTCAGAAGGTTAACTGACTGAGCCACCCAGGAGCCCCTACAATATGTAACTTAAAAAATTGCTTATTTGGAGACATACTTAAAATAGGTAAAAATAAAAATCACTCCGAATATAGAAATATTGCTGAGATTGTCCAGCCATGACACGCTGGTATGGTTAAAATAGTCTAAAATCAAACCACTTACTATTTCTGCTTATATGGTATATGTCTGTATGTGCTGTGTGTGTATGCACACTTGTTCCTTGGTTTCTCTAAACTAGCTTGACAGCTTTTCATATTTTATGCAACTTAATCAGCTCTGATGTGAAGTAGAGTCAGCCTGATTTTACTTTCTTAATTACATAATTCATATTTGAACATAATATTGAAGTAGACAAACCATTTTCACATGCCACCATTATAAATATTGCTGCATTTTATAAAATGATTACTTTGTCAAGGTCCCCCTGGAATTTGATAATCTTTACAATTTGAAGTAAAGAAGGAAGTTGGCTTAGACCTTATTCCTTATATCTTTGAAGAGTCATAATTACCCTAATTATCTGCTCCAGTGCGATGTTAAAATGCTTTAACATTCCACTTTACCTCCGGAGGAATGTACTTAGTTCCTAAGAAGTTGCCATCTGTTTTTTATTTGAATACTCACCATAGGTTTAAAATCCACTTGTGTGTTCAGTGCGATCAACATCATCCATCATGGATTTCCTATTTCAGAGGCAAATACTCTGCAAATGACAGTAGGAGGTATAAAAGCAAGAGTTAATAGTGCAGAGAGAGGCCCAGATTTGTCCCATCCTCCTCCGAGAACAGAGAGACTCTTTTCACTCTTTTATCAGCTCTTCTTTTTCCTCTTTATTATTATTAAGAAAAAACATTTAAGGGGCGCCTGGGTGGCTCAGTCGGTTATGTGTCCGACTTTGGCTCAGGTCATGATCTCACAGTTCGTGGGTTCAAACCCTGCATCGGGTTCTGTGCTGACAGCTCAGAGCCTGGAGCCTGTTTCAGATTCTATTTCTCCCTACCTCTCTGTCCCTCCCCCACTCATGCTCTGTCTCTCTCTGTCTCAATAAATAAACTATAAAAAAAAACCAAAACATATATTTATGTTGAGAGTGAGAGAGTCAGTGCACAAGCAGGGGAGGAGCAGAGAGGGAGGGAGGGAGGGAGGGAGGGAGGGAGGGAGGAAAGAAGGAAGGAATCAAGGAATCAAGGAATCAAGGAATCAAGGAATCTCAAGCAGGCTCTGTGCTGAGCAGGACCATGAGAGCAGGACCTGAGCCGAAATCAAGAATAGCTGGTTTAAGTGACTGAGCCAACCCAGGCATCCCTTCTTTTTCCTCTCTAAATGAACTTTTAATAATCTTCATCAATCCCAGAATGGGCTTTGCAACCTCCCTTAATTTCCTCCAGTACTCTGCTAATGTACATGTTTTTACAAAGGATTGCAAATATTGCAAGTTGAGGAAAGCAAAGTAGGAAATTAGCAGAATAAAAAGATTGAATGTCACAGTAACATCTTATTTCAATTAATTTGAAACAGTGTAAATGACAAGTAAATTTGACTTAAAAAGATTACATAGACAGTATCAACCAGAAGTATCAGTTTATGTTATTTATAGTACTGTAAATTTCCAGTCCTGATTACAGTTGATGGTCTATCAGTTGGATAGTTTAGATGAAGCAAATCTATTGGTTTTGAAAACAAAGCTATAAATTAGTGGTTTGTGAGGATGTGTTTCCCTTCATCATTAATCTGTTTAGGAATCTAATGAAGGTTATATATTGTCTCCCCAAAGGGGATAATTGCATTCGTTCAATACTTTATGTTAAGTTTAGAACGTCAGTGAATTCTGTGAAATACAGTGCTATCTTGACCTGCCATTCAAACTTGCATTTTAATAGAAATGCAAAATTTAGGGTAAGCATATAGAGTTTAACTTTCAAGTAAATGTATTAAATGCAACTGTACCTTTAAGTGGTAATTTTAAGTAAAATTAATACATTCCTTCTTACCAAAGCACAAAGGAAAAGAAATGTTATCTTGTGTGTATGCAATCAAAAGTGGTACCTGTACAAAATGGATTTTTGGACTACACTTCTAGAGTCTAAAATAGAGAGTTCTGTTTTGGGTCTCAGGAGACAATTTACTAGATAAAGCAGAAACTGAAAATAGGCAAATCATCTAAAATTGTTATAAAAGTTTTAGAATGTAAGTGGAATCAAAGAGTATTTGTCCTTTTGTGACTAGCTTGTTTTACATGGAATAATGTTTCCATAGTTCCTGCATGTTGTAGCGTGATAGAATTTCTGTCTTTTTAAAGGCTACACAGGGGCGCCTGGGTGACTCAGTCAGTTGAGCGTCCAACTTCAGCTCAGGTCATGATCTCACAGCTCATGAGTTCGAGCCCCCCATCTGACTGTGCTGATAGCTCAGAGCCTGGAGCCTGCTTTGGATTTCTGTGTCTCCCTCTCCATCCGCTCCTCTTCCACTCGTGCTCTGTCTCTCTCTCTCTCTCTCTCTCTCTCTCTCTCTCTCAAATAAATAAACATTAAAAAGTGTTTTGTGGAATCTAAGGTTTTCTACATATATGATCATGTGCTCTCTGAGCAGAGACTTTAAATTCTTCATTTTTAAGTTGTCTACCTTTTTGTTTGTTTGTTTGTTTGTTTGATTACTATGGCTAGACTTTCTAGTAATATGTTAACAAAAGTAAGCATCCTCATCTTGTTCTTGATATTAAAGAAAAAGCTTTCAGTCTTTCCCCAGAGTGAGTATGATATTTGTTGCGGGTTTTATATACCTGATTTTTGCTATATGTAGGTGGTTTCCTTTGATTTCTAGTTTGTTGAATATTTTTCTAAACATCCTTTGATGTTTATAAAATTGATATTTATAAATTGCTTTTTCTGAATCAATTGAGATGATCATGTGGTATTTGTCCTTAATTTTGTTACTGTGATATTTTATATTGATCTTCATATGTTGAACCATCCTTGTAGTCAATGTATAAATAAATCCCACACAATCATATTCTGTGATTCTTTAAATTTGTTGCTGAACTCAAGTTTGCTAGTATTTTATTGAGGATTTTTGTGTCAGAGTTCATCAGGAATATTGATCTGCGGTTTTCTTATGACTTTGATTTTGAAATAGGGTAATTAATGATGGCCTCAAAGAATAAATTTGGAAGTATCTCTTCCTCTCCAGTTTTCGGAAGGTTGAGGATTGATGTTAATTCTTCAAAAGTGTTTGGCAGAATTCTTCAGGGAAACCATGTGGTCTTGGGTTTTTGTTGAGAGATTTTTAATTGCTGCTTCAGCACCCTCCCTAGGTATCAGTCTGTTCAGTTTTTCCAAAAATGTATTTCTGTCGGATTCAGCTTTGGTAATACTTGTTTCTAGAAGTTTATCCCTTTCTTCCAGGCTACCCATTTGTTCTTCTGTAATTGTTCATAGTAGTCTTATAATTATCACAGTTAGTAGTCTCATAATTATTTTTATTTTGTGATATCAGTTGTAATGTTCTACTTTCATTTCTAATTTTACATATTTTAGTCTTTCTTTTCTTACTTAGTCTAGCTAAGGGTTTATTGATTCTGTTGATCTTTTCAAAAAATTAACTCTGGGGAGTCTCATACAGGATCAGGTTTTGTCCTTTCTGTTTTAATATTACTTTTGTAGATAAAATCTCACTTATTTGCTCAAAGTATTAGAGACTAAGGAAGACTACTGATTCATGTTAAAGACAATTTTCACTTTATGATCTGTATCTTAGGAGGTTACTTATCCTTTGGGGACATAGTGAGTACCCAGTATTTGAAGGGATATGGAGACAAAAATATCTTTAATATTTTAAAGGTATGGTTCTTTATGCATTTAATATTACCTGGAGTTCCGCTTAAATTTTAATGTCTTTTCTTTAGAATGTCTGATGTTGAGACTGAAGAATCTGCATTTTAAATAATCATCTCCTATATTTTAAATCATTTTCTATATACTTTTTGCACTTAAAAACACTCATAAAAATCCAAGATAAAGATTTATTCTATATGAGGAATTGCATGGGTGGAATCTTATTCTTTCTTAAAAGTAATAGGAACATTTTTTCCTAAAGTAAAAGTCACAACAATATTGAATTATAGTATCAAATTTTTAAACTTAGAACTCTTTTAGAAAATGCAACTAGTATTTTACTCTAAGCTTTATGTATGCCATAAGGAGACTTTCCTTTCAGTGGAAGACTGGAGGAAACCAGAAAGAATGTCAGAGGATAGAATGGGCTAAAAAATGAATGAGAGGACACGTGGGTGGCTCGGACAGTTAAGCATTTGACTCTCAGTTTCAGCTCAGATCATGATCTCATGGTTAGTGAGATCAAGTTCCATGTAGGGCTCTGCACTGACAGCAGGGAGCCTGCTTAGGATCCTCTCTCTCCCTCTCTCTGCCCCTCCCCCATTTGCTTACATGTAGGTGTGCACTCTCTCTCTCAAAATAAATAGACTTAAAAAAATACATGAGAGGGCTTGGTTGTTAGCAAGTAAATGTATTGGTGAAATGAATTGTCAGATTCTATCTGGAGAGTTCAGCTTATTAAGAAGGTCTTTGTCCTTTGTTGTTCTCTTTTCATAAAAATATGATAATATCTGTTAGTTAAAGAAGAGACCTGGGGAGTAGGATCATACCTCCTTTCATGAAAGCCTCACTGTAGGTCTGTAGTGTAGAGTGATATAATCAAGAGGAAAGACAACAAAAACAGGTAGATTTATAATTAGTGTCCCTGCCTAGCAGTGGATTATCCAGAAACTGTATAAACTTTAATAGAATGTCAATACTTGCTGGCTGCACTTTCAAATGTTACTTAGAGTTTGATCACTTCTTGCCACACTTATTGCAACATTCTTACCAAGATGTATGTCTCTCTTTCTCTCTCTCTGAATATTACAATAGCTCTTAGCCCACTTCCTTCTCACTTTCCTCTGAGCAAAGTACACTAAAGTGATACTGTTAAAAAATACAAGTGAGATTGTCTCACTCTCCAAATGAACAACTTTCACTGGCTTCCCAGTACACGAGAAGTAAAGGTCAAAGTCTTTAGTATGGTTTACAGGACTACGTATGACTATGTCTCCCCCTTACCCTTATAACTTTACTCTTTTTCTCTCCCCCAACTCAACTCCAATGTTACTGGCCCCCTTGCTGTACCCAGAACTCTGTCAGGGATGCTCCTGATTTAAATATTCAGAGTCACTGTTCTTTTTGCTTTGTATCTACAGCCACTAACTCTTATTTCTTTTAGGTATTTATTCAAAAATCACCTTGTTAGGTTTTTTCTTTGGTGCTCTGAACCAACTATTCAGCATTTTGTATACTCTTTCCCACCTAATTGCCTTTTACTCTTTGTTACTTGTCCCTATGCAATATATTTTAATTATTTATTATATTTGTATATGCATCCAGTTAGACAGTAAATGCCATGAGAATAAGGTTATTTTGCTTTATTCCTTACTGTTCCCCAGCATATAGTAGGAGCTTAATAATAATTATTGAGTGATTTAACACTAGAAGATCTATTATGTTATGGAGCTAACAGAATTGGCTTCTGGAATGCTTAGAACAGCAAAAATGTTGTTGCCAGTAAGTGACTTAAACAGGAAAAAAAAAAAAAAGTTCATCTCCCATAGAACTGGAAGCACACAGTAATTCCAGAGTTGCCTTATCCTATGACTTAACAGTATTCTCAAGAACCTAAACTATTTCACACTTGTTTGCTTCTTTATCAAAACATCGCTGCCTCAGCAACAGTGTCTCAAGGCCCCAAACGAACTCTTTATCCCTGCACAGATCATGCTATATTCTGTGTAGAGAAAAAGTATAAGTAGGAAATCTAGGACCGAGAAGATTACATTTAGAGCAGAGCAGCAGTGATGCTGGCTTACACTGGTAGCTTCATGGTGGAGATGGAGAAGAGTGAAAGGATTGAAAACTTATTTGTGGGCAAAAGTAGCAGGGCAAATTAATGAGACCACTGTGGAAAAGGAGAGTATTTGAGAATTTAAAGATAATGTGTACATTCTTATTTATGTTTCTTCGAGCAACTGGGGAGAGATACTACTTACTGAAATACATTTCAGAAGGAATATGTCTAACTTACATGTAAGTGTACATATATATGAAATATGATAATTCAGCCATTTTAATTACCATTAAATAGAAAAAACTTGTTAACTACATGAAACAGCCTAAAAAGTTTGTAGAATCATATTTATCACTCATACACAGACATTAATTCAAGATATTTTGTTCAGACATTAATATAAACCATTGGGTTTTTCAAATAATTGGTTAATTATTGACTTGCATGTGTGTGTGAAAAGCAGCATTTTTTTATTTTTAGTTTCAAGTTTTTATTTAAATTCCAGTTAGTTAACATACAGATTAATATTAGTTTCAGGAGTAGGATTTAGAGGTTCATCACTTACATACAACAGTCAGTGCTCATCATAACAAGCACCCTCCTTAATGCCCATCACCCATTGAACCCATTCCCCACCCGCCTCCCCTGCAGCAATCCTGTTTGTTCTCTGTAGTTACGAATCTGCTTTATGGTTTACCTCTCTTCCCCCCCTCCACCTATATTCATCTGTTTTGTTTCTTAAATTCCATATATAAGTGAAATCATAAGATATTTGTCTTTCTCTGACTGACGTATTTCACTTAGCATGAGACTCTCCAACCATATTGTCACAAATGGCAAGATTTCATCCTTCTTCTTTATATTCATCAGTCTATGGACATTTGGGCTGTCTCTATAATTTGGTTATTGTAGACAGTGCTGCTATAAACATTCGGGTGCATGTGCCCCTTTGAATCAGTGGTTTTTAAATGTTTTTTTTTTGTTTTGTTTTGTTTTTTTTTTTTTTAGAGAGTGGGGACAGGTAGAAGAGGCACAGATTCTGAAGCAGGCTCCAGGGTCTGAACTGTCAGCACAGAGCCTGATGAGGGGCTTGAACTCATGAACCATGAGATCGTGACCTGAGCCGAAGTTAGACTGATAGAGCCACCCAGGCGCCCCTGGATCAGTATTTTTACATCCTTTGGGTAAATACCTAGTAGTGCAATTGCTGTATTTAAAGGTCATTCTATATTTAACTTTTTGAGGAACCTCCACACTGTTTTCCAGAGTACCTGCTCCAGTTTGCATTCCCACCAACAGTGTAAGAGGGTTCCTTTTTCTCCACATCCTCACCAACATTGGTTGTTTCCTGTGTTGTGAATTTTAGCTATTTGGACGGGTGTGAGATGGTATCTCATTGTGGTTTTGATTTGTATCTCCCTGATAATGAGTGATGTTGAGCATCTTTTCACGTGTCTATTGGCCATCTCTGCGTCTTCTCAGAAAAAATGTTTACTGATGCCTTTGGCCATTTCTTCACTGGATTAATTTGTTTTATGTGTTGAGTTTGGTAAGTTCTTTATAGATTTGGGACAGTAACTTTTTATCTGATATGTCATTTGAAAATATCTTCTCCCATTCTATCAGTTGCCTCTTAGATTTGCTGATTATTTCCTTTGCTGTACAGAAGATTTTTATCTGGATGAGGTCCCAATAGTTCCTTTTTGCTCTTGTTTCCCTTGCCTCCTGAGACAAGTCTTGTTTCTTGTCCGAGGTCAAAGAGGTTATTGCCCGTGTTCTTCTCTAGGATTTTGATGGGTTCCTGTCTCACACTTGGGTCTTGCATCCATTTTGAATTTATTTTTGTATATGATATAAAAAAGTGGTCCAGTTTCATTCTTCTGCATATTGCTGTCCAGTTTTCCCATCACCATTTGTTGAAGAGACTGTCCATTTTCCTTTGGATATCCTTTCTTACTTTGTTTAAGATTAGTTAGCCATATAGTTGTGCTTCCATTCCTGGGTTCTCGATTCTGTTTAATTAAGCTATTTGTCTATTTTTGTGCCGGTGCTATCCTGTCTTGATGACTACAACTTTGTAATACAGCTGGAAGGTCTGGAATTGTGATGCCTTCAGCTTTGCTTTCCCCCCCCCCCCCCAAGATTACTGTGGCTACTCAAAATCTTCTGTGGTTCCATACAAATTTTAGGATTGTGTGTTCTAGCTCTATGAAAAATGTTGGGGGTATTTTGATAGAAATTGCATTAAAACTGTAGATTGCTTAGGGTACTATAGACATTTTAACAGTATCTCTCCTTCCAATCCATGAATATGGGATGTTTTTTCATTTCTTTGTGTCTTCTTCAATTCCCTTCGTAAGTGTTCTATAGTTTCCAGAGTACAGATATTTTATCTCTTTGGTTAGATTTATTCCTAGGTATCTTATAGTTTTTGGTACAATTATAAATGGGATTGATTCCCTGATTGCATTTTCTGCTGTTTAACTATTAGTATATAGAAGTGCAACAGATTTCTGTATGTTGATTTTATATCCTACAACTTTACTGAATACTTGTATTTGTTCTAGCAATTTTTTGTGTGGAGTCTTATGTTTTCTACAGAGTATCATGTTGACTTGTGTTTATAAATTAGAGTGAGATGAATAAAAAAGAAAATAAATTTGGGGTTCCTGGGTGGCTCAGTTGGTTAAATGCCCAACTCTTGATTTTGGCTCAGGTCATGATCTCACCCTTTGTGGGATCAAGCCCTACATTAGGTTTTGAACTGATAGTCCAGA
>PISW01012153.1:24058-34721 GCA_004023785.1 Mungos mungo | reverse complement strand
CTGGCACGTCATATGTGTTGTCATAGTTGGGCCATACATGTGTTAACATAATTATTGATTATTTGCCTGAAAGTCAACGTTAAGTGAGTATCTTGCACTTTATTTCTCTGCTCTGATCTATGGGAAACATAGTGCCCTCCTGTCCAGGGTCAGTACCGATGTACTCAAGAGCGTCATTGGAAAAAGACATTATTTGTCAGTTCAGCCGAAATGATTTATCAGTATGCGATGTTCATTTAGAGAGAGAAGGCCTGAATTAGATATGGTTCACCATATATCTCATAAGGTGTTAAAAATATTGTAATTTCTATTTTTATTGTTTTAGTGAATACATTTTATTATCTTTCTTTGGCATACAGCTTTTGACCTCTGCCTTATATATATTTTTAAATGACTTACATATAAAACCATTAAATAATTATAATTATACATATACTGGTGGCCAACACCCAATTGCTGCTTCACTGGTCCTGGTCTGTGATTCTTAAATTTTGTGTAGCATTGTGCCTTCAAGACCAATGGTCCAACATGACACAAGAACCCAAAGGTGCTCTGGATAAAGATACATGTTCGTGCAAACTACCAACTATTCTATCCTAGCATTGGAATGAAATCTGTCACGTGATAGTCTAAACATTTGGAAAAATGTTGTTAGTAGCAATTTCATTCCTACTTGTCTTCTTTTGATTTAAGTCCTTAAACAGAAGCCATTTCTGAAAGTTGTATATCCATCATATTTTTTATATCACTTTAACATACTTTTATCTTATTCTTATGCAAAATATATTGACCCCAGCATCTCACACCCATGACATGTGAGCTCCCAGATTTTAGGATCATGAGAGATTTATCTAATTTCATTTCTTCTTATCATTTCTTTAAAAAATCATATCTCCAATTTATGTTTTATTAATTTTGGAGCACTTTTTTGCATTACATATAAAATAAGTACATTTCCTTAAAAAATTTAAAACGCTGTGGTAAAAAAGGAAGGTTTCAGTCTCATTGTTTAGACATGTCATCATTGACAAAAGACATATTAAATGTGTGAACTTACCCTGGGAGGATCAAAATCATAGAGATCTAGATTGAAGGGAAATGAGTTTCAAGACAGAAAATAAGAGTCTAATCTGCACCTGCTAGCTAAGTGCCTTCATCTAATCTGCAGGAAATTTGGTTGAATTTTATTTAAATTTAAATTTTATTTGAATTCATTTTACCTTTCTTTATTGTTATTGCTAAGTACTTAACTAATTCTTTCTGTTATTACATATAAACTTTAAAATCATTACAATATTACTATTAGATATTTAAAGATATTTCAATGAAATAAAAATGTATGTACAGAATATGCAATTATTATACTTTATGTCTTGGTCACTTTTCACAGACTAAATGTACTCCCATATGTGGTACTCAGATAAAGAAGTAGAATGTTACATTCTAGAATGTTACATAGAAAGTTACATTATCCTCCCTTTCATTCTTTTTCTGGTCTTTATCTCTCTCAAGGCTTAGCTGCTATTCTTTCTTTGAGGGAACCAGATCAGTTTTTGCCAGATTTAACACAAGGAAAAGTTATTCCCTGGAAATTTAAAGTCAAATATGCACCACAGATGACAGAGATTATGTTTGTAGGGTGGGATGTGCCTACTCTATTCGATGCCACCATTCAGAGGTCTTTTAAGGCTCTTCCCTCTTCAACATATATCTACAGTAGAGAGGGGAAGACAGTCCAGTAAGTAATCACAGAGGAGGTTTTCATTGCAAGGCTTGGAGACAATTTTCATAATTTCCATTTATTTTCCATTGTTAAGAAACGAGGTATACAGACACACCAAAATGAGAAATGTCTAGATGTCTAGTCTTGACGTGTGTCTGGGAGGAAATGTTTTGTGATTAAACACAGTATCTACTACAGTTGCTAAGATCCTAATTGATTCTAACATTGCCTTCCACTTGGTCTAAGTAGTAGCCTCTAAAAAGCTTCTAAGATCTTTGCTTCCTTTCCTTATCCAATCTATTTTCTGTAGAGAAGATAAAAATATGTTTTCTCAAGTTTGCTATTTCTTTGCTAAAATTATGGCCTAAAACCAAATTACATTGTAGATAAGTTGCCAACAAGAATCCTTGGAATAGCTCCTCACTACCCTTCTTCATGTTCTTTCATTCTTTCTTTGTCTGCTGTTGTTAGTGTAATGCTGACTCTCTTTTCATTCCTTAAGCTCTTTTCCACATCTCTCCCTGTCTCTGCTCTCATTCTGTGTCCAAATTCCAGGCCTCTAATTAAATATCATCTCCACAAAAAAAGTGATTTTCAGAGGAAACCACATGTGAAGAGATCCTCTCCTTCTTTATAGTCTTTATCTCAACATTTTTTCTTTACAACTCTATCAATATTTTTTTATGTATTTTTCTCCTTTCTCTCTCTCTTTCTCTCTCATCTCTGTTCTCTTAGATAACTAAGCCATTTCAGGGCAGAGCATTGTCTGTTGTTATATTCACCTCTATATACTGAGGATCTGGGATATCCCTCAAACTAACTAGAAATTTTAAAAGTATGTGTTTAAGAATGTAAAAGCTGAGTGATTAGGATATGAGAGCAACTGATGGTTATTCCTAAGTTTTGAGCATAATGAAATAAGAAATTAGACAATGTCACTAAGTATGATGTAGCATAATAGTAAGCCTGGTAAATGAGCATGGAAGAAATTTGGAGGAGAGAGGGAATAATGATAATGAGCTAATTTTTAAAAATTAGAGGTTATAGCACAGTGGTATTTATTTAAAAACAACCTAACCGTAGGGCTTCATCGAGGCTATGATTACTTGTGAGGATGATGGGTCTGTTTTTGGCTCAAATAGCTGTAGCCATTATAATACAGTTAAGTTCCTCAGGAATTGTCCCTCAGGTTTGGGAGAAAGTGTGTAACTACTAGAAAGATGTTATTATACTTTGACACCAAGAGCTAGAATCCCTAGATCTTTAAATATTCCCTGGAAAGGGCTGTTATCATATTCTCTCTGAAGAATATTTATTAATTCATAAGTTTTTATTTTTATGTACATTTTCCACACTTTCTGTCCTACCTAAAATTCCTAATATGTCTCCAAGGCTTAGCTTTGGATCCATCTTTTTTAAAACATATTTTCTCATAAATCTCCCTTGGCTGCCCTAAGTATTCACATTTACATTTAAATTTATGGCACATTATACATTGCTCTATATTCATGCAGAAATTCTGTCTCCTCAATATGCTGGTAATTCATAATAGACAGGGACACTGATTTATACTCCTTTGACTCTTCAGTGTATAATAATTCATTCTCCGTGGATCAGTTAAATGGTTTAATAAATGTTTTCTATTGAGAAGTCCTCAAAGAAGCATCAATGAAGTCATCAAACAAGAAACTTGCCCGCAAAAGATGAAATGTTTATACCTAGGAGTTTTCATGACATTTAACTTAATGAGACCTTATATAATTTTCAAGCTCATAATCAACTCCATTTGAATTGGCTAAACTCTTGATTATCATACAATGTTGGATGTAGTCAGCATTACTGCAACTGCCTGAACACTTGCCAAGTGACTGATCATCCAACTAAACTGACTACAGTTTCTACTCAGTATTCTCTTAGGTAGAGGTAAATTAGAGCTTGGCTGTAACTCTATACATCAGGTAAGAAGCCAAGAACTAAATACAAGTCATTGTCTCATCTGGAGAAAAATCCAATCTTAATGGTAAATATTTGTATTTATGTTGTTCCCTTATTGTCTTACCTCTTTTCTTCTCTATCTTCCCTTTTTCATTATCCTTATTTCTGAACTCTTATTCACTTTAATTTGCTTTTCACTTTGTGATTCCCTTCCTGTTTTCAGAACTATACCCAGAAGTAACACAGAATCTGTCTATTTCTGTTCAAGTCAGGTTTACTATGCAATCAGATAAATTTACTAATTGGATTGAGAGATGGTAAAATGAGGAGTTGGGATAAAGACAAAGGAGACTACACTGACCTACAGAACTAAAAATTAGATGGGACCAAGATAGAGTGTTGATTATGTGAGTAGAGGTGGCAAAGGCTCTGGTTGTCCTAGTGAATTACTTTCTGCATTATCTTAAACCTAGAGTGTTGATTATGTGAGTAGAGGTGGCAAAGGCTCTGGTTGTCCTACTGAATTACTTTCTGCATTATCTTAAACCTAAAGCTGGATTTCTGTTTTCATCCACCATAAGTACTTATATATCTATACTCTTGCTTTTCTTTTGCATCACAGTCAGTTCTTTGAGGCAATGATATTTATATAAACATCAGGTGAGTATAAGTAGTATGACATGTTAGTGCATACATATTGAGAAAAGAGGAAAGAATAGTTTTCACATACATGTCCATTTCTTCATCTCATTAACATACCTAAGTCAAAACATAAAGATAATTTATAAGATAGTTTTTATTTCATCAGATTTGTAGAAAATGATTAACTTTCGATAGGAGCAAGATGGTGGAGAGGAAGGGAGCTCTGTAAACTTCGTCTGCCCCATCGATTGAACTGAGAAGGACAGTACTCTCATCTGCAAGAGCGGAAGGAGAAAATACGGACTCCAGAAGGAAGAGAACCTGAAGGATAGCTGAGTGAGTGAGTGCGAACTGGGGAGATTGGAAAACGGGCCAGCCAGAGATGGGCAGGGGAGGTGGGAGTCCCAGCCCAACGTGGGGCAAGCGTGAGCGGAGCCTGAGAGACAAAGGGAAGAGACAGAGAGACTGAACACGCTCATAGTACTGTCTCTGGAGAAGAGGTAAAGAACGCCTAACCACACTTGGAGAGAGAAGCTCACTCCATAGATAACTGCTGGGTAGCCTAAATCCCAAACCCAGGTGGCACAAGGGAAAGAACAGCTTCCAGCTCCGAGCCTTCTTGGTGAGGAGTCTGCGACCACTGCAGCGGTGGTGTCAGGGGTGCTCACTTTGACCTCAGTTTTGGGAGTGGGAGACCGCACCTCATTTCCACGGCGCATCTTGCCCCCAGCATTGGCCACGTGAAACCTGAATCCTGGGAGCCAATAGGGAAAAATAGCCCCCACCTCTGCACAATCCTGGCAGAGAGTTGGCGGGTGTGGAGACCTGGGTGAGCATGCAGGCTGCAGGAGCTCCCAGCTCATTTCCAGCAGCTCCAGGCGCCGCCTCCGGCAACAGGTGCGCACTCATTCCTCCCCCAACGCTAAGGCAATCCTCCCTGGGGGTTGGGTCTGTGATGGTGTGCACGCACTTCAAGTACTGCTGCGCATCTCGCCTCAGGCAGAGGCAGCCAAAATCCCAGCCTGAGCCAAGACAAACCGATTCCTCCCCCTAAGAAGCCAGCCACCAAAGGAAATCTCATCTGTGGTAGCATAAATGTGCATGGACTGGAACTTTGAACCAAGGCGGGCCTGGAAAATACAAATCGGCTCAACCTTGGCACAAGGAGATCAGACTCATTAGAGTGGTGTACACAGCAGAGTTAGGCGGGCTGCCTATCTAATCTCTGCAGACACCAAGGCGGAGCTTCTGAGAGCAGCCTCCGAGACCTACCACATCAAACCACACCTACCCACAAGGGGGGGGGGCTGCTGTTTTTTTGTTGGTTTGTTTGTTTTTTGTTTTTTTTATATAATTTTTTTCTCTTTTTCTCTTCATTTTTTTCTTTTCTCCTTTTTCTGTATGTATTTTTTATTATTATTACTTTTTTACTTAAAATTTTTAAAATTTTTACTCCTTATTTTCCTTTCTCATTTCTCCCTTGTTTTTTTGTTTTTGTTTTTGTTTGTTTGTTTTTTTACCTTCTTGCAATCCAGATATATTCTCCTATATATCATCCCTACCTCTCCCCTCAACTGGTCATACACTTTTAGACTGTCCACTGTCCTTTATTGTCTCTGCCCCCCTTTATTTTTTTTCTTTTCTTTTCTTCTTCTCCTCTTATCGTCTCTTTCCTCCTCATTCTCTTTATTTTCTTTCCCCCTTTCAATGTATTTGTTTGTGTGATTTATCGGTGTGTTTGTGTGTTACTGTTCCCTCTGTGTTTGTCTGTCTGTTTTCCTTCTTAAGGCTACACCAAGAAATAAGCCAAAGGGTGCATGACAGCAAGTCCCAAATATTGCTGAGTAGGGAAATAAAATACTCAAAGGCACAACAAGAGAAACTGAGAGACACCATTAAAAGAGTATTTCCTGAAATAACAGGCCCTGGACAGTCAATAAGCCTCCTTTAACAGAGAAATATTAACAGGTGCACAGTGCTCAATGAGCTTTCTAAAGGTGACAAGAGACAGAAAACTAGCAAAAATGACAAAACAAAGGAACTCTCCCCTGAAGAACCTCCAGGAGGAAGTCACAGCCACAGAAATGCTCAAGGCAGATCTAGACAATATACAGGATCAAGAATTTAAAAAACATCTTGTCATAAAATTAATCGCTGGGGTTGAGAAAAGCACCAAAGAATCAACTGAGACAATGACTAGGCACTACGATGAGTTAAAAAAGGCTATAGGTGAGGTGAATAACAAACTGGAGGCAGCCACCTCAAGGACTGACCAGACAGAGAGAAGTATAGGTGAATTAGAAGATATAGTTACAGCAAAAGAGGAAGCTGAAAAAAAGAGAGAGAAATTAATCCAGGAGCAGGAAAGGAGAATTCGAGACCTGAGTGATACAATCAAGTGGAACAACATCCGTATCATAGGAATTCCTGAAGAAAAAGAGAGAGAAAGGGCCTGAAGGGATACTAGACCAAATTATAACTGAGAATTTCCCAAATCTGGGAAAAGAAATAGACATTCAAATGCAAGAGGCAGAAAGAACCCCCTTAAGACGTAACTTGAATCGACCTTCGGCACAACATATCATAGTGAAACTGGCAAAATATAAAGATAAAGAGAGAATTCTGAAAGCAGTTAGGGAGAAAAGGGCCCTCACATACAAAGGGAAACCTATCAGAGTTGTTACAGACGTATCTGATGAAACTTGGCAGGCCAGGAAGGAATGGCAGGAAATCTTCAATGTGATGAACAGAAAAAACATTCAGCCAAGAATCCTTAATCCAGCAAGCCTGTCTTTCAAAATAGGAGAGATAAAAGTGTTCCCAAATAAACAAAAATTGAGAGAATTCATGACCACCAAACCTGCCCTACAGGAAATCCTAAAAGGGTTTCTATAAGGGAAATGTTGCAAAGAATACAAAGTGCCAGAGACGCCACTATAAACATGAATTCTAGGGAAAGCACAATGACTCTAAACCCACAGTTTTCAATAATAACACTGAATGTAAATGGACTGAATGCTCGCACCAAATGACACAGGGTAGCAGAATGGATAAAAAAACAAAACCCATCTATTTGCTGTCTACAAGAGACTCATTTTCGACCTGAAGACACCTTCAGGTTGAAAGTAAAGGGATGGAGAAATATCTATCATGTGACTGGAAGCCAAAAGAAAGATGGAGTAGTGATACTAATATCAGACATACTGGACTTTAAAGTAAAGGCAGTAACAAGAGATGAAGTAGGACATTATATAATAATTACAGGATCTCTCCATCAGGAAGAGCTAACAATTATAAATATCTATGCGCCAAATTCGAGAGCACGCAAATACATAAAACAATCATGAAAGAAACAATCTTATTGACAAAAATGTGCTAATTGCAGGGGACTTTAATACTCCACTGACAGCAATAGATAGATCAACCAGACAGAAAATCACTAAAGAAACAATGGACCTGAACGACACATTGGAACAGATGGAACAGAGAGATATATTTAGAACTCAGCATCCTGAAGATAGGAAATTCACCTTCTTTTCGAGTGCACATGGCACATTCTCCGAGATTGATAACATACTGGGGCATAAAGCACCCTCCATAAGTATAAAGGAATAGAGATCATACCATGCACACTTTCAGATCACAATGCTATGAAACTTGAAATTAACCACAGGAAAAAGTCTGGAAAACCTCCAAAAATGTGCAGGTTAAAAACCACCCTACTAAAGAATGATTGTGTTAATCAGGCAATTAGAGAAGAAATCCAAAAATATATGGAACCCAATGAAAATGAAAATACAACAATCCAAAATCTCTGGGATGCAGCAAAGGCAGTTCTAAGAGGAAAGTATATTGCAATCCAGGCCAATCTCAACAAACTAGAAAAAGCGCAAATTCAAAATTTAACAGAGAACCTACTGTAACTAGAAGGGAAGCAGCAAGAGCACCCCAAACCCAGCAGAAGAAAATAAATCATAAATATCAGGGCAGAAATAAACAATATAGAATCCAAAAGAACAGTTGAGCAGATCAATGAAACCAAGAGTTGGCTCTTTGAAAAAATAAACCAAATCGATAAACCTCTAGCCAGGCTCCTCAGAAAGAAAAGGGAGAGCACCCAGATAGACAAAATCATGAATGAAAAAGGATCTATTACAACCAATCCCTTAGAAATACAAGCAATCATCAGAGATTACTATGAAAAACTATATGCCAACAAACTGGACAACACAGAAGAAATGGACAAATTCCTAAATGCACATGCACAGCCAAAATTCAAACGAGAGGAGATAGAAAGCATGAATAGACCAATAACCAGTGAAGAAATCGAATCCATTATCAAAAATCTCCAAATGAATAAGAGCCCCGGGCCAATTGGCTTCCCAGGGGAATTCTACCAGGCATTTAAAGCAGAGCTCATACCCATTCTTCTCAACTATTCCAAAAAATAGAAATAGAAGGCAAACTTCCAAACTCATTCTACGGAGCCAGCATCACCTTGATACCCAAACCAGACAGAGACCCAGCCAAAAAAAGAGAACTACAGACCAATATCCTTAATGAATATCGATGCAAAAATACTCAACAAGATACTAGCAAATCGAATTCAACAGCACATAAAAAGAATTATCCATCATGATCAAGTGGGATTCATTCCTGGGTTAGAGGGCTAATTCAGTTTTCGCAAATCCATCAATGTGATCCATCACATTTACAAAAGAAAAGATAAAAACCATATGATCCTGTCGATAGATGCAGAAAAAGCATTTGACAAAATACAGAACCCTTTCTTAATAAAAACCATTGAGAAAGTCGGAATAGAAGGAACTTACCTAAACATTATAAAAGCAGTTTATGAAAAGCCCATAGCCAATATTATCCTCAATGGGGAAAAACTGAGAGCTTTCCTCCTGAGATCAGGAACACGGCAGGGGTGTTCACTCTCACCACTGCTGTTTAACATAGTGCTGGAAGTCCTAGTATCAGCAATCAGACAACAAAAGGAAATAAAAGGCACAGAATTGGCAGAGAAGAAGTCAAACTTTCACTTTTCGCAGATGACATGATACTCTACATGGAAAACCCAATTGACTCCACCAGAAGCCTTCTAGAACTGATTAATGAATTCAGTAACGTTGCAGGATACAAAATCAATGTACAGAAATCAGTTGCATTCCTATACACCAATAATGAAGCAGCCGAAAGAGAAATCAAGAAACTGATCCCATTCACGATTGCATGAAAAACTATCAAATACCTAGGAGTAAACCTAACCAAGGATGTAAAAGAACTATATGATGAAAACTATAGAAAACTTATGAAAGAGATTGAAGAAGACACCAAGAAATGGAAAAACATTCCCTGTTCATGGATTGGAAGAATAAACATTGTGAAAATGTCATTACTACCCAAAGCAATCTACATATTCAATGCAATCCCCATCAAAATTGCACCAACATTCTTCTCAAAGCTAGAACAAACTATCCTCAAATTCATATGGAACCACAAAAGACCCCGAATAGCCAAAGTGATATTGAAGAAGAAAATCAAAACGGGAGGCATCACAATCCCAGACTTTAGCCTCTGCTACAAAGCTATCATCATCAAGACAGTGTGGTATTGGCACAAAAACAGACACATAGACCAATGGAATAGAATAGAGAACCCAGAACTGGGCCCACAAATGTATGACCAATTAATTTTTGACAAAATAGGAAAGAGTATGCGATGGAAAAAAGACTGCCTCTTTAGCAGGTGGTGCTGGGAGAACTGGACAGCATGCAGAAGAATGAAACTACACCACTTTCTTACACCATACACAAAAATTAACTCAAAATGGCTGAAGGACCTGAATGTGAGACAGGAAACCATCAAAACCCTCGAGGAGAAAGTAGGAAACAACCTCCTAGACCTCCACCGCAGCAATTTCCTACTCAACACATCCCCAAAGGCAAGGGAAATGAAAGCAAAACTGACCTCTTGGGACTTCATCAAGATAAAAAGCTTCTGCACTGCAAAGGAAACAATCAAGGAAACTAATAGGCAACTGACAGAATGGGAACAGATAGTTGCAAATGACATATCAGATAAAGGGCTAGTATCCAAAATCTACAAGGAACTCACCAAACTACACACCTGAAAAACAAGTAACTCAATGAAGAAAGGGGCAGAAGACATGAACAGACACTTCTCCAAAGAGGACATCCAGATGGCCTACAGGCACATGAAACGATGCTCAACATCACTCATCATCAGGGAAACACAAATCAAAACCACACTGAGATACCACCTCACACCAGTCAGAGTGGCTAAAATGAACAAATCAAGAGACTATGGATGCTGGCGAGGGTGTGGAGAGACGGG
>PISW01012153.1:0-23958 GCA_004023785.1 Mungos mungo | reverse complement strand
ATGTCCATCACCTGATGAGTGGATCAAGAAGATGTGGTGTATATATACACAACGGAGTACTACATGGCAATGAGAAAGAATGTAATATGGCCATTTGTGGGAAAGTGGATGGACCTTGAGGGTGTCATGCTAAGCGAAATAAGTCAGGCAGAGAAGGACAGAAACCATATGTTTGCACTCATAGGTCTAACAGGAGATTTTCAGAATGATCTAGCTTCAAGAAAAGCAAGCAGTGAGTAGTGCTTAAGAAAAATTGATTCAGTATCTAATGGATAGTTGATACCTGTCACAACACGGCATTTTATATACTGTTAAGTGAAACTGCAATACAATTTAGTTTATTTTGGTAGTGTTTGCTGTATAATTGGATTTAATGAAATGTTTAGAGGTGAAGTAGGCATGACTTTGAGTAGATGATGAAAGAAAATGCAAAATGCTTATTGATTCATGATGTGGTTTCATCTTAGCTTGGGCAAACCATGCAGTATTTAATACATATAGCAGAATATTTACTATTGAAGCTTAAAAAGATATGAGTTCTTTTTGTACAATCTTTCATTTATGCATGTGAGAGGGTTTTCTTTTTTTCAATATTTTTACAATGTAGTACTTTTTTTGCTTGTTGAGGGTATTTGCTTATTTAATACTTTCTGTCAAGGACAGAAATTACATGCTGTTTTTCCCCCTAGGAAGTGTGTCTTGGGTTTCTCCCTTATTTTCTCACTTATTTTTCCCTCTTCTTTTTTTGTTGGTGGTGATGGTTATATTTAAATGAAGTTGCTTTTACAACACCAAGGCTTAATCATCCATTTCCTATATAAAAGGTAGCTACTTTTTTTGCATGGACCTCAAGCATATTGTAGTATAGAGGTGGAATTTAAGGAAAGGTATTAAGCAAGCTGTGTTGTAGCTTATGGGCAAGTAATAAATTGTATCATTTATCTTGAATGTATCATAGATAAGCTGCTGTATAATGATTGCCACTTCAGATAGCTGTGAAATTAGGTGATTAACTAGTTGTTACTTAACCTTCTAATTTCTGCATAAGTCTAATTTCATGAAATAGAAGTTGGTGGTTTGACTACTGTATTGTAAATGATGGAAAATAATTGCATATGTTAAAAAAATAAAAAAATAAATGAAAATGATTAACTATCCTCAAAAGCAAAGTAAGAGCTTTTCGTAGAGTTTATCATACATTAAGCATTTCAAACAATATCCCATTAGTATATACAACCAATAGCAAATATAAATATTTTGACATTGTTATCTGAATATGTTACAATTGGTACCTTTACATAATTTTTCTTGATATTTTTACCAGAGCAGAAGAATATCAAGAGGTAATGATGAAAAACCATACGACCATGGCAATATTTATCTTAGCAGGGTTGACACAGGACCCAAAAGTGAAGATTGTGCTATTCATCTCCCTGCTTCTCACCTATTTGCTAAGCATCTCAGGCAACTTAATTACCATTAACCTCACTTTGCTGGATTCTCATCTCAAGACTCCCATGTATTTCTTTCTTTGAAATTTTTCCTTCTTAGAAATTTCTTATACGACTCTCTCTATCCCCAAATTGCTTGTAAACATGGCAACTGGACACAAAACCAATACCTATAACTGTTGTGCAGCTCAGTTCTTTTTTGTCTTCCTTCTTGGGGTATCTGAATTTTATCTCCTGACTGTCATGTCCTACGATCAATATGTCGCCATCTGTAAGCCCCTGCATTATACAACCATCATGAGCAGCAAAATCTGTATCCAGCTGGTCCTCACCTCTTGGATCACTGGTTTCCTCATCATCTTTCCAGGACTCATTTTAGGCTGAAGCCTGGACTCTGTGATTCCAATATCATTGATCATTTCTGCTGTGACACTGCTTCCCTCCTGCAGATCTCCTGCAGAGATACACATGGACTAGAAACGATGAGATTCACCTTTGCTTTGGTGACTCCTCCAGTCACCTTGGCATTAGTGATTGTGTCATACACCTATATTGCCCGGGCAGTTTTAAAAATCCCTTCTGCCAGCCAGAGAAAAAAAGGCTTTCTCCACGTGTTTGTCTCACATGATTGTCTTCTTCCTCTCCTTTGGCAGCTGCATCTTCATGTACATAAAACCCTACGCCAAAGAGAGGATATCCTTATCGAGGGGAGTGGCAGTTCTCAATACCTCAGTGGCACCGCTTTTGAATCCCTTTTTTACACACTAAGGAATCAGCAGGTGAAGCAAGCATTTTAGAACGTGCTACAAAGAGCTCTGTCTTTATCCAAGTAGAATCATAATGAGGCTTATAAGCAGATTTATAAAACGAATTGCAAAGAAAGTGTTTACATTGGGTCCAATGTCACTATAGCCTCATTCAAAATATAATCATTCTTGTTCTTTCACTTCTTTCTGAAGTATCATGATGTTTGTATTGGATTTTTTCCCCTCAGTAATGCTTACTGTTCAAAATACTGAAATTTTATTTTCTTATAAACATTATAAGCATTCTCAAATTTGACCTTTTCCTCTCCTCTTTGTCCATTTAATTGTAGCTAATGTATGAAAGATTATTCTAATCAACTTTATGCATTAGGTCATGGAGACCTGATTTTTCCATGTTTGTGCAGTATATTTTGTTCTTATATTTGATTTTCTGTAAAATCTTGATCAGTTCAAAACTATTAAATGATGTGTCGTTTTTGAGATTTCTCCTTTGTATGGCTTTTTATGTCTTGATACACATTCTCTACTTTTTTTAAACAAATATACTTTAAAATAGAAAGTTAAGATTAAAATGCCAATTTGAGAATTGAAATTAAACCCACTAGGCTAGTGTAATAAAAATATGATATATTTATTTTCTACTATATTTTATTCTATATAAGTAAATAAGAAAATAAATATTGACTCATATGAGTGTACTAAATCTGGGTAACTTTGGTTAAGAATAAAATGCCGCCAAGAGAGATCACATGTGATAGTTTAACAGCTCTTCATTATTTTATAACTGTTTTCTTTAGAATCTACATCTATAATGTAATAATAATCAGTTATTTTATTTTGTGATTTTTAAGGCTAATTTGAAAGTATAAAATAAGTATAAGTACACTGTCCAGATTTAAAAACAACACTTGTAGCATAAATTATTCTGATTTTGTCATGTAAATAAAATGAACTTCAAGGAGGTACAGTAAGTTACTCCTGCCCACATGTCTAGTAAGAAAGATAGAATTCAAATTCATTTCAGCTTCATTCCAGAAGCTATGTCTATGGTACCAGCACTCTGCAATCAGTTTGTGGCACAGAGTGGTTTACTTATATGCCAAAGGGATGATAGCTTCAGTTCTGGGGTTGGGTGTAGAGGTGCAATAGGAGACTTTCAAGCTGGTTACATGGGTTACATTGGCTGGTATGGTAGTTTACTATAGTGCCTTGTCCTTCTATATATGTGACATGCCACTGAAACATCTCGAAACCTTTGTGATATAGCAAGTACGTACTTGTAGGATGCTTCTTCCAGTTTTCCCATATGACCTGCTATCGAGTCAAGAGTCAAATTGTCTTGAAATAGATCATTGTTTTTGTATGTCCAAGATAACCTCTCTTTCTACCTCTTAGTCTCTCTCTGTTGTCTCTCTTTCTCTCTCACAAACATGAATACACATACACATTTATCTCAGTATCTCCCTCAATAATCAGGGGTTTATTCTTTTCCTTTTGGTAGAATGATTCCCATAGATGGTATGTAGGTCTATAAAACACTGTTAGCCAATCAAGGAATTGCACTCCCTGATTAACTCAAGGTTACAGGTCTATCCTGTGTTTTACAAATGACCATATTCTCTCTACAAACAATTAAATTATTGTTGGGCATGAGATGAAAGTCATTTCAAAAAATACAATTTAATACATTTTTGTAAATATTAGAATATTCTTTTATTTATGATTACATAAAAAATAAATCCAGAACTTTCAGGGATCTATTGAAGAGAACATGTGTACCTCACTATGAAGACAGAGTATAGAAAGACAGACAAAAAGGAAAAAGAATGAGAGAGTATGAATCAACAACTTTATTTTTTCATTTTCAACAACCCAAAATGACAAAAGCTAGCATCCCTTGGAAATTCAGTTTGGATTTCCTATACTCATAATCAAGATGAGTCTTTTTAATTGTCCTATCTCCTAAATGTTCTCTCTACCTCACTGTGTACCTCTTGGCCTTTGGTGGCTTTGTTTTCAGGTTGAAAGCAAGAGAAAATGAAAACTACAAAGAATTTTACTCCAAATATTTTTTGTCTATTAGGTTTTTATTTAATGTTTACAGGAATACCTTTAGGCCAAGTATTTCTAGAACTACTTGTCTCTGATCTCTTCTAGGATTTTATTGGTTTCCTGTGTCACATATAGGTCTTTGATCTATCGAGTTTAGTTTTGTTTATGGTGTAAAAAAGTGGTCCAGTTTTATTCTTCTGCATGTTGCTGTCCAGTTTTCCCAACACTATTTGTTGAAGAGACTGTCTTTTTCCCATTGGATATTCTTTACCACCTTGTCGAAAATTAGTTGACTGTATAGTTGTAGGTCCATTTCTGGGTTTCTATTCCAACCCATTGATCTATTTGTTTTTGTGTCAGTACCATACATACCATCTTAAGGGCTACAGCTTTGTAGGATAGCTTGAAGTCCGGAATTGCGATGCCTCCAGCTTTGCTTTTCTTTCTCAGAATTGCTTTGTCTACTCAGGGGTCATTGTTGTACTATACAAACTTTAAGATTGTTTTGTTCTACTCTGTAGAAAATGAAATGTGCAAATTGCTTTGGGTAGTACAGACATTTTACCAGTTTTTTCTTCCAATACATGAGTATGGGACATTTTTCCATTTCTTCGTCTAGACTTCAATTTCTTTTCATAAGTTATAGTTTTGGAGTACAGACCTGTTACCTCTTTGGTTAGGTTTATTTACAAGTATCTTATTGTTTGGGGTGCGGTTGTAAATGGGATTGATTCCTTGATGTTTATTCTGTTTCTTCATTATTGGTATATAGAAATGCAAAAGATTTCTGTACATTGATTTTATATCCTGCAACTTAATTTCTGTATCTGTTCTAGAGATTTTTGGTGGAGCCCCTAGATGTGACCTCTTTGTGTTCTTTCTTTTAAGATGAATCATTCCACCTTGGGATTTTGTCTACATCGTTGTTTTCCCTGTGTTAGAAAGCCAGCTATGTTTCCTACTCCTGAGAATAATGGCTATATTGCAAAGAGGTCCTCTATCATCCAGTGTCTGGCTCTTCAGGAAGTGTTTCTAGTATATGCTGTGTGCACTCTGTTGTGTTTTCTCTGTGTTTCCTTAAATCAGTCTTCTGCAGCGCTCCTCCTTGCTTAGAGCAGGAAGTGTTTGGACTCATCCACTGTCTGGAAAGTTTTCACTAGGTATGTTTTGTCTGCCTGTTATAAGAGTCTAGATCTTATTTCCGCTCAAGGTCAGCTTTGCTTCACTCTATGGTAAGTAGACTTGGTGCATGTAGGGAGTTTGTGCTCATCTTCTGGGAAAAGGGGCTGCTGCTGCTCTGACTCTCAGGCACAATTGCCCTAGTTCAGAAGCACCTGCAGAGCACAGGTTGTGGGACTTGGTGTAGTAGGTGGCTCCAGCCTCCACTTTGTGTGCTATGCCACTAACTGAAGTCCATCTGTGAAGATGTGAGGAGTGAAAAATAGCATTGTCCACTGTCTTCCTCGAGAGTGGAGTCCCTGCACACCACTGTTCAGGAAGCCCTCACAGAAACCAAACAATCTCTCTTCTAGTGTCCCTGGCTTCTGTCAGATCCCTGACTTCAGCCTGCCTTGTGCAAACCATCTGTATAGCCACAGTGCACTGCTCCTGTGTGTTATTTCAGGCTTGCCAGCTGGGCTTTCAAAACTAAATTTGGGGGATGTGGCATGGTGCAGATCCATGCTGATCTTCTGAGAGAGCGTCTCAGCACACTATGGCTGTTGCTAGTTTGTCCCAGAAAACATCACATGACTAGGCAGGGGCTGAGATTTTATGGACAATCATTGGAAAGAGCCCATTTCCAGGTTAGCTACACTCATCAGGGCTCTCTGAGTCTATGCGAATGAACAAAGCAATTCAATGGCATCTGCCAGCTCTTTTGTCCCCAGAGAGGCAGTGCCATGTCTCCAAGGAGAACTGTCTCATTCCAGCATGACCCAGGGAATCCTCAGAGCTAATCTTACTTCCTGGGCATCTGCCCTCCATCTTCACAGGAGTACCACTAAGACAGCCAGACTCCACCCAGCGATGGAATGGACCTCTAAACTCTCAGTCATTCAGCTCCATTGGTTATATAAACTGTTAATCAGGCCCTCTCATTTTTCCCAGTAAACAGTTTGGAAGAAATGCTTTTCTTGTGTAATTCTCTGCATGCTTCTCCCCGCCCCCCCGCCCTCCCTCTCTCCCTCTCTCCCTCTCTCCATGATTTGGGCTCCCAACTCTCCAACGCATCTGCAATTCTTTACTCCCACAAATCCGACCACATTTCCTACTTTCTACAATGTGGCCTCTTTTCTCTCTCTAGTTGTGCATTTTGTTCTCTCAGTCCTAAGATCAATTTCCTGGCTGTTCAGAAAGACTTGATATTTATCTAGCTGTTTTCGAAGAATGGGGGCAAGTATAAGGTCCTCCTAATACTCCTCATTCTTAACTCTTCTCTAGAAACGTTTATTGATAAGTCAATGAGCACTCAAAAATGAGATCAAAACAACATTTATATATTAGTAAGTGACCTCATCTTGTGTTAATAAAAGATGAATGAGATGAGAGTTTTTGTATAAGAAGAAAGATTTAAATCAAACATATTTCTTTCACCAAATAAAAGATGATCAACCTTTATAATAAAGATTAGTGTTAGTCCCAGAAAAATAACATACAAGCCATATGTTTATATACATAAACATATACATATATATATCATCCAATAATCAATACATGACACAAATGAGATTTAATTGGGAGAAATATATTTAACTCAAAATAATTACTGTTATGACACTGATTTTTTAAAGTGCGTAGTTGTGGTTATTTGTAGTTACAAGGATATAGAAGAGCATTCTTAATTGCCTGGATAATTTAGTCATAAAAAATTTCTCCCAAAATAAAATCATCTCTATAATAAAGTTTTTATAAATTTCAATTTTAGCCTCAGTTTCCTTTGTAATGGGTATGTTTGCAAGTTTATGAAGGATTTAGGAGGAAAGATAATTTTTTTATTTTTTTATTTTTTCTCTTTATTTTTATTTTATTTTTTTAAAATACTTTATTGTCAAGTTGCTTTCAATAAAACACACGGTGCTCTTCCCCACATGTGCCCTCCTCCATTACCACCATCTCTTTTCCTCCTCCCCCTTCCTCTTCAACCCTCGGTTCATTTACAGTATTCAATAGTCTCTCAGTTTTGAGTCCCTCTCTCTCCCCAACTCTCTTTCCCTCTTCCCCTCCCCCTGGTCCTCCATTAGGTTTCTCTTGTTCTTCTGTAGACCTATGAGTGCAAATATATGGTATCTATCCTTCTCCGCCTGACTTATTTCA
Organism: Mungos mungo; assembly: GCA_004023785.1. Lineage (NCBI taxonomy): Eukaryota > Metazoa > Chordata > Mammalia > Carnivora > Herpestidae > Mungos > Mungos mungo. Next base: position 16,373 of record PISW01012153.1, on the reverse strand, counting down.
CTTAGCATGACACCCTCGAGGTCCATCCACCTTGCTACAAATGGCCAGATTTCATTTTCTCTCATTGCCATGTAATACTCCATTGTACATACATACCACATCTTCTTGATCCACTCATCAGGTGATGGACATTTAGGCTCTTTCCATGATTTGACTATTGACGACAGTGCTGCTATGAATTGGGGTACATGTGCCTCTATGCATCAGCACTTCTGTATCCCTTGGGTAAATCTTTAGCAGTGGTCTTCCTGGGACAAGGGGAGTTCTTTTGATAGTTTTTTGAGGGACCTCCACACTGTTTTCCAGAGTGGCTGCAGCAGTTTACATTCCCATCAACAGTGTAGGTGGGTGCCCATTTCTCCACACCCTCGCCTGCATCTATAGTCTCTTGATTTGTTCATTTTAGCCACTCTGACTGGAATGAGGTGGTAACTCAGTGTGGTCGCGCTTTGTTTTCCCTGATGATGAGTGATGTTGAGCATTGTTTCATGTGCCTGTAGGCCATCTGGATGTCCTCTTTGGGGAAGTGTCTGTTCATGTCTTCTGCCCATTCTTCACTGGGTTATTTATTTTTTGGGCTTGGAGTTTGGTAAGTTCCTTGTAGATTTTGGATACTAGCCCTTTATCGGATATGTCACTTGCAACTAACTTTTCCCACTCTCTCGCTTGCCTATTAGTTTTCTTGATTGTGTCCTTTATAGTACAGATGCTTTTTATTTTGATGAGAACCCAGTAGTTCATTTTTGCTTTCATTTCCCTTGCCTTTGGGGATGTGTCGAGTTGTAAATTCCTGCGGTTGAAGTCAAGGAGGTTATTTCCTACTTTCTCCTTAAGGGTTTTAATGGTTTCCTGTATCACATTCAGGTCCCTCGGCTATTTTGAGTTTATTTTTGTGTAAGTGTTAGAAAGTGGTCTAGTTTCATTCTTTTGCATGTTGATATCCACTTCTCCCAGCACCACCTGCTAAAGAGGCATTCTTTTTTCCATCGGATACACTTTCCAGCTTTGTCAAAAAATATTGGCCATACTTTTTCTTCTTCTTTGGCAGCTCTGAATGTTTTCTTCTGTCCATGATGGCCTATGATCGCTTTGTGGCCATCTGTAACCCTCCCCGTTACTCGGTCATAATGAATAGGTCCCTGTGCTTGTGGATGGCTGTCGGCTCTTGGATGTCTGGTGTTCCTGTCTCCCTGCTACAAACAGCTTGGTTGATGGCCCTTCCTTTCTGTGGACCAAATACCTTAGACCACTTTTTCTGTGATGGTCTTCCAGTGTTGAAACTAGTCACTCAGGATACAACCAGGTATGAAATGCAAGCACTGGCCTCCTCACTAGTCTTTATGATGTTTCCCTTTCCCCTCATTTTGGTCTCCTACACCCACATTATCACAACCATCCTGAGGATGCCTTCTGTTACTGGTCGTTAGAAGGCATTCTCTACCTGTTCATCACACCTCATTGTTGTATCCCTTTTCTATGGAACCGCCAACTTGACCTACCTCCGGACCAAAACCAACCAGTCCCCTGAGTGCATGAAGCTAGTTTCATTGTCCTCCACTGTCATCACTCCTATGTTAAACATCGACAGCCTAGGAATAATGAAGTGAAAGGGGCTGTCAAGCGGACAGTCACTCTAAAAGTCTTGCAGAAGTTACATGTGTTTTGAGTTCTGTGGCATAGAGTGTGACTAAACAAAGCAGGGACAGCAAAACCCACTGACAAAAGATTAAAAGGAATATGATATTTGCTCTGATTTTGTGGGTGTCACTTAGTGTGATGGATGGATCTCAGTGTATCAGTCTGAGTTCCAGCAGGAGACAGATGGTACTTTTAAATTGGAATCATTGAGACAATATTTATGAGAGGACTCTACAAACTGAGGGAGACTTAGATAACTGTCACACAGCTCATATGATAGAAATTCCATATCTTTTGTCCTGAAAGGTCAAGGAGGAGTAGTACTAACTGGAACGTAGATGATCCTACTACAATAAATAAAAGCCACTCAACAGGAGTTCTGTTTTTGTGTAGGCAAAGGCAGCCATCTCAGTCTTACTCTATCCTGACTCCAAATTTTGCTGATTCCTGTTCTTCATGAAACCAAATTTGAGGAGCACCTGGCTGGCTAAGTTGGTTGAGGTCTAACTCTTGATTTTGGCTCAGGACATGATCTTTTAGTCTGTGAGTTGGAGTCCCGCATCGGGCTCTGCACGGATAGTGCATAACCTGCTTGGATTCTCTCTTTTCCTCTTCCTCTCTCTGCTCCCTACCACTCACTCTTTTGCTCTCACAAAAGAAATAAATCAACTTAAAAAATCCTGAGACAGAGGCAAGAATGCATGTCGATGCAGTATACAAAGGCCAGCTTTGTGGGACACAAATCACAAAAGGAAAGTTATGAAGTGTAAAGGAAAATATTTGCCACAAACCCTGTGCATTCTGCAGCTAATGTGGTGTAAATATAATGATGAAATGTGTTTTAGTAGCTTTCTAAAATAGTTTAAAAGGTGGAGACTTCTAGTTGCCAAGAAGTCATGGTCCAAATTCTATATATAGTTTGATGTTTTAAATGAAGTTATTTAATAAGATTATTTTAGTATTAATATTTAATGACATGGATATGGACTTTGGTCATTGGCTAAATCATCTATTCAGTTTTACTAATTAACTTTTACTTCTTAGAATTTAAACAAGAAACACTTGCCGGACACCATAGTAAAAGCAAAAGAGTAGTGATAAAAAAATAGACAACATGATTTACCAAGGTACTGTCTTTAACAAGTGTCCCTGAAACAATTCAACCGGGAGGTCCTATTATACATTTAATTTTCCTAAAAGACACATTGGGATCAGAAAATTTAAGAATCTTAACAAGGCAAAGACTTGTTGAGGTGTATCCACAAGAATCCAAATTCAAACCCTCTGTATTTGAAATTCAATATGTTAATGTCTTAAAAATCTCTAGTCCCATTTTCATCCAGATGGAGCATGATTATAGATGGGAGTTTTTTTCATTAATGCCTTAAAGTGCCTTTAAACAACTCAGACAAAATATGATTGAGTCAAATAATTTGGAAATTTTAATATTTCCACTAACATAAAGGTAGTAGCTTTGAGTATGCAGTTTGTATCTAATAATATCTGTGGCTCTAAGTCTTCATTAGCCAATTTTATTTTCCAAATTGTGTAGATTTGTCTTTAAGCAGTAACCACCCTCCATCATTCTTGGTCAATTTCCAGGAAAAATTTAAAACATCACAAATCTGCAACTTGAGATGACTATTTTAATTTAAATTTGATTCCCTGAGACTTGTATCCATTAACTATAATGGGGGTTTAGGGTAAGAAATACCAGTTTCTTTAAATCCTTCTCCTCAATGGCCTTTTAGTGTTTTAAGCTAAATGCACATATTCGAAAATTAATGTTACTCACTTCAATGACCATCTGGTAAGACTGTGGCAACGTTTTCCTACTAGTTGTATGAGACTCCTGAGTAGGTTGTGAGTTTGTAAAATTAGTTTAGTAGTGCATGGATATGCATTTAATAAGCTAGCATAATACAATGTAGAATAGAAATACATAACAATTTATGAAAACAGTCTATGGCAAGAAAATGCTATATGAGTGCTGGATAGTCTTATTGTGAAAATAACAGAAAATATAGATCGGATCCCACATGTTAAAGGGTATGCTTTAGTTATGCATATGTTATGTTTTGTATGAAATGTAAAATAAATTTCTTCCTGTAAGATGCCAGCCAATATTTTCATAAGTCATTTAGCTATTTCATATCTTATGTAATTTATAATCCCTGGCTTCTTGCCAAGAATTTATAATACAATTACAATGTTTCATATAGTTTCATGGAAATTGATGTAAGTCACAAAGCCACAAAGCCACAAACTCTTTGACACATTTTTTCATGCTTGTCATCCTCAATTTTCCATTTGATTTTTTCTGTAGAGTTCCAAAAGCCAATTAATAGAGTCACTATAATATCTAGAGAGATGATTCAAAGGATTGATCTAATGAGTTATTCACTGCCCCAAAAAAATGCTAAGATTTTCATTACTAACAGTATTCCAGAGTTTTCTTTGGAAAGATACTTTTATCATTGTCTTTATGGTGATATGATTGACTCTTTTAGTTGTAGTGAAGAAACATTTTGTAAAAAGTATTTTGTATGTTTACTGTTCCATAGAGTACTTCCATATATAGGTGTCACCCCATTGTTATTTGTATATCTCCTCCAAATGTCTTTCAGTTTGAGTATCAGAGGATGCCCTCAAAGGCCAATCCTGGTACCCCTAAAGTAAGAATTGGTTAGTTCGGTTACTTTACATATTATCCAATCCTGTCACATGTAGGAGAACCGAGATAAGAAGAAAGAGCAATCAACATGGTTGATATTTCAATGTAGCTTAAAAATTCTATCTTGCTTTATTTCAATGGCAGTCAAATCAAATTTGTGAATCCATTCCAATGTATAGAATTGCTTTATATTTATATTTAACATACAGGAAATAATACCATCCCAAGGGAATTTTAAACTTGGTTAGGAGACAAAACTTAAGAGGTTTAGTAAAAATACAATTATGTGATGAAGTCATAAAGCAAAATTCTCAATTGCCAAAATCATTGCCACAAAATACACATATGTGCACATTTATAAACTCATTATAAATAATGTTGATAGTGAGTGCTATGGATTTTCAGGTAGTAAAGAGAATAAAATACACTTACAGTGCTGATTCTTTATGTAAAAAACCCACACATTTGATAGATAATAACTATATTGAATCAAGATTCAATACACAATGACTATGTACCCTGCATGAACCCTCATCGCTGGCACAGATTTGTGGCAAAGTGATGTCAACTTTCATTGTGCTATTGTAATTCAGTACATTCAGAAAGGAGAGAATAGTAATTATTCACTAACTTCTTAGCCTCTGGAGTCCTCATTCTATGAGCCTTAGGGAAGGCAGAAAGCATTTCCCATGGAGAAAATCTGAAGGTCCTGTACCAGACTCCCTTACAGCTACTTTGTGGGCATGAAAGCTAAGCTCAACTAATCAGATACTGATTTCTGGTTTAACAATGCAAAGAAATGGGGACAGTGGGAATTCACTAAAGCTAGCGGGTTCCAGTGTCCAGGGCCATGGAGACAGGTGACAATGGCAGTTCCCAGTGTCTAGTGCTGGTAGCCAAAGTTTAAGTTGTGGCATCCAGGATTTAGTTGTGCCACATAGGTGTTTTTATACAACTGAATCTACACTATTAATAGGGATTTTCACTGTGGTCCTGACTGCTGCTTATTCTTGCCTTTCCCTTTCCATTTTATAAGTGGTATATTTCTCACTATCTTTTAGGTATTTTCCTGGATAAATCATGAAAAAAGTCAGTTTCAGGTGTTTTGATTTCCTTTGTTTTTGTCTTTGATTTAATGAAGAAGTCAAATGGATAAAAAAAAAATCAGGAAACAAATGTCATTTGACTGGATTAATTTGTAAGTACCATCTAAATGGCTTTCACCGAAGCATCATGAAAAGAACATTCTAGATCTGGGAGAAAAATATACATAAGTTTATATGGAATGTATTGATGTATAGAGACAGAAACCCCTCTTCATCATAAATTAGATGTGCATAACTTTCTGTGTATGTTTTAAGGGCATCTGGACACAATGCAGAAATAATGTTAAAATAAGCCTTTGGATGTGGCCTTAAAAACTATTATGATATTTTTAATTTTCAGCTTAGTTGAATGTATGTTCTTTATCCAAAACTTTTGACAGATTTATGGAGAAATGTGTGATAGAAAAAAAGATAGTTTGTTTAATCAATTTTTAATTGTTACTGTTAACAAAAGCCATCTATTAATAAAGGAAAATCAAACATGTATTGGTAATATTAGGTTTTAAAACCAAATGCAGACACATCAATGAATCTTTGATCAAAGAGTCAAGAATACTCAATGGAGAGAAGAGAGTCACTTCAATAACTTATGTAGGAACATTGGATATTCACATGTAAAAGAATGAAAGTAGACCCTGGTCTCTCACCACTCACAAAAATTCACACAAATTAAAGTCTTAAATGTAAGACATGAAACCATGGAAGTCCTAGAAGAAAAGAGGGGAAATACTTTTTGACGTGGATGTTAGGAATGATTTCTGGATAGAATACTTCAATCAAAAGCAACAAAATATAAATAAACAAATGGGATTTATCAAAACAAACAGCTTTTGCACAGCAAAAGAAACAAACAGCAAAGTGAAAAAACAACCTACAGAATAAGAGAATATATTTGCAAATTATATACTTGGTAAGACATTAATGTCCAAAAAATATAAAAACTCATTCAATTCAGTAGCCTAAATCTCCAAATAATCCAACTTAAAAATGGGCAAAGGACTTGAATGGCATTTTTGCAAAGGAGATATTCAAATGACAAAGAAGTACAAGTAAAGGTCCTCAAAGTCACTAATCATCAGGGAATTGCAAACTAAAATCACAATGAGATATCACTTTGGACTTGTTAGAGTGGCTATCATCAAAAAGGGAAAATATAACAAATACTGGAAAAGATGTGGATAAAAAGGGAACCCTTGTGCACTGTTGTAAAAATGTAACTTGGAACGGACACTATGGAACATAGTATGAACTATTCTCAAAAAAATCAAAAGGCCATCTACCATGTGACCTAGTAATTCTAATTCTGGGTAAATGTCCAATGGAAAAGAAATCAGTATGTCAAAGAGATAGATGCATTTCCATGTTCATTGCAGCATTAATTATAATAGCCAAGACATGGAAACAATCGAAGTATCCAGGACAAATGAATCTGTAAGAAAATGTGTGTATATGTGTATGTGCATATGTACATGTATATGCAATGGAATACTATTCATCCACGAAAAGAAGGAAATCTTGCCACTTATGACAACATGGATGGACTTTGAGAGCATTATGCTAAATAAAATGTCAGACAGGTAAAGATAAACACTGTCTGAAATCATTTATTTGAAATCTAAGAAATGCTCAGAGAAAAAGAGATCATATTTGTGGTTAGCAGAGGCAGGGGTGAGGGGCTGGAAATAGGCAAAGGTGATCCGAAAGTACAAACTTCCAGTAATAAGATAAATAAGTACTGCAGGTGCAATGTACAACAACGAGACGCGGTTCAATCCGCAGCATGAAAAATCTGAGAGCTGCTAAGCAAGGAAAGCCTAAAATTTCTCATCATAAGGACAAGAGACTTGTAACAATATGAGATGATTGATGTTAACTGAATTTACTATGGTAATCATTTTATAATATATGTATGTCAAGACATTATTCTGTATACCTTAAACTTATACAGCGCTGTATGTCAATTATATTTCGATAAAATGGGAATAAGTAAAACTGGTGAAAGTTGAAAATAAGAATAAAAACCTAGGTATTATTGATGATTCTTTCATTATCTATCATTTTTATTTTGGTCAAGATAGAAACTCATTGAGACACATCTTGATCATCTATAAAGGAGCAAGTTATAAAATTGTATGAAACAAAAATTTGACAACAAAAAGAGTAATGTATGGATTACACATGGCAAAGTGGTTGGAAATAGGGTAGAAATTTTCAGGGAACAATTTGCAAAAGGAACTTAACTTTAAATTGAAAAAGAAGCATGTCTTGTGTTTGACCAGGTAACATAGACACAGAAAGCCAAAAAGAAAGTGAAGGAAGCCTTTTGCATGTTATTTGGTATTTTCTCCATTTCTTATATACTTGCTTATAGATTGAGCTTTGAAATATATTATGAATTTATAGGCTTATGTTTTTAATGGTAATCAGGATATTTGATATCTCTTCAGCATATTCCAAACAGTATATTTCATCAATGTTGTGAAATGAATTGTGTCCCCCCATAGATAAGTTTAAGTCTTAACAGTGGGTATGTGTGAATATGACTTTATTTAGAAATAAGGCATTTACACATATAATCAGGTAAAGATAGAGTTATACTAGATTAGAGTGGGCCCTAAATCCAATGACTATTGTCATTATTGAAAGAGAGATTAAGAGCACTGGGTGTTGTATGGAAAACAATTTGACAATAAGATATTATGGAAAAAAAAAGAAAAAGAGATTAAGAGACGCAAAGATACACAGATCCACAGGACCAACAGCCATGTAAAGACGAAGGCAGAAGCTGTAGAGATCTAGCTGAAAGCCCGTGGTCCCAAGGATTGTTGGTCACCACCAGAAGCTAGAAGAAACACATGTTCCTGAGAGCCACCAGATCTGGCCTCCTGAACTGTGAAAGAATACATTTCTGTTGTTTTAAGCCACCGGGTTTGTGGTAATTTGTTATGGCAGCCTTAGGACACCAATACAGTCAAAACAGCTTTCAAAGTGATTAGGTGATTCTTCGTGAGCTGTATGGTGCATGGAAAAGAAAATGGTCTTGTCTTTGGCACTGTGATACCACAGCTTCACTCAGCAAGAAAATGTCTGCTTCTCTTCCTTTGGTTGTAGCCTACACCTGTGTCTTGCTTTTGCAGAGATGTGACAGAAGGAATGCCGTGACAATTCAGAGTGTAAGTATCAAGAAGCCAAGCATACATCCCCTCTTTCTCACTCTCTCTCTTGCACCCACACAATTCTCATGAGACCAAGCCAAGTCGAGTCTGCTGGGACAGACATCTATTGAAGCAGAACAAATTCATGTCAACTGAAGCCATCCTAGACTAGCTTACAGCCAGGTGATTCCCCAGGAAGTGGGAGAACCCAGTGCATATGAGCAGAACTGCCTAGCTGAGCCAGAGACCCATGAACAATAATAAATGCTTGCTGTTTTAAGACATTAAATTTCAGGGAGCTTTGTTATGTAGAAATGGCAAAGTGATCAAGGGTACATGACTAATAGCAGATAATTCCTGGCTAAGAATCACAGCTTAGAGACAGATTTATCTTGATTTTCAATTTTTCCCAGTGTAAAGCCTGGTGCCGTGTATTGTATCCAGTTTCTCCTACTTGCCTTTCTATTGACCCACTTGATTTACTGAAATTTTCCTGCATTCATTTGTCACTCTAAGTATTAACTCCATTCTCAAGATTCCAATATCATTTCCTATGAATGTCTTGGAACCTTTTACCTGGCTTAGATCTCAATTTGCCTTTTGGATCTTATCACTACGTTGCTCTCAGCATGGACTCTAGCTGGAGTTAGAAAATACTGCTCCTAGATCCCTCGGCTCTCAGTATAGTCCCGATAAATTCCTTTTAGAACATAAAATACTCATTTACTCACTGAGGTGTATAGTGAAATGTGATTAAGATAATGAATGAAAAAGTGATTAAGAATAGCTATAAATAACATAGGCTATATGATATATTGAAAACCTACAGAGAAAATGGTAATGCCACGATGTTGGGTATTTGTGGAAAATATGCAAAGGAAACAGAATATCTGAATATCTCTATGCTTATAATGCTTAACTGGAGAAAGTAGAGTTGACATTTGGTAAAAATAGGCTCTTTCTTCTTTCTTCTTTGGAATAACACTCACACAGTTGCAAAGCTGATAAATTCTTTCCCAGTGAACTGATGTCCTATGTGAGAGTGTAGGGTGGGTTGCAAGGCAAGGACTAAAAGGGGCACAAGACAATTTTAGGGTTTATCTTGACTGTGGTGAAGTCTTCATAGGTTTATGACATATATCAAAATTTCTCAAACGGTATATTTTAAACATGTAAAATTTATTATGAATCAATTATATCTTAATAAAACAGTATATAATTTAGACATCTAATTTGGCTTAAATAAATCCTCAACATATATTTACTCAGCAAAGGTGTCATGTTATTTCTTTTGCAGAGGATATATTTATAAAATTTATAAATTTATATAATATATAAAATGGTTGTTGCCAAAAACTTGCTGAAGCATACAAAGAGGTTAGTACACATTTCTCACATAAGGCATTACAAGGAATAGGAGTGTTGAAGCAGAGTTTTAGACAGCAAAGTATAGGTATAAAGCGTAAAATATAATGAAAGACATATTTGAGAAATGCTTGGCAGCACCCATATGACTTACAGTGAAAGAAAGGGCAAAGAGAAGATAAAAAGATGAGTTATCATTAAAACATTGGAGGGATTCAGTTGTTACTTCGCAAGGCTAGATTAAGTGCTAAAGAAGTCACCTGAGGAGATAATATATCAAAGGATGAAAGAATTGTATTTATGCAAATGTGAATCAAAAAGAGGTTTAAGAGTGAAATTGGTCTGTTTTCCTGAGAAAATATTGGAATCAATAACATTAATATGCATGTGACAGCGTGGTGTCAGCAATTAGTGGCTCTCTGGAAGAAATTCATGTTGCATACCTTATCTTTTAAGTTTATTTATTTATTTTGAGAGAGAGAGAGAGAGAGAGAGAGAGAGAGAGAGAGAGAGACAAAGGAACAGAGAGAGAGGGAGAGAGAGAGAGAATCCCAGTCAGGTTCCTCACTGTCAGTGCAGAGACGAATGAAGGGCTCAGACTCACAAACTGCAAGATCATGACCTGAGCCAAAATCAAGAGTCAAATGCTTAAACCACTCACCCACCCAACAGCCCCTACAATTTTTTTTCTTATTTCTATTTGGCACATAAAAGTTCTTTATTGGGGTGCCTGGGTGGCTCAGTTGGTTAAGCATCTGACTTCAGCTCAGGTCATGATCTCACAGTTTGTGGGTTTGAGCCCTGTATTGGGCTCTGTGCTGACAGCTCAGAGCCTGGAGCCTGCTTCGGATTCTGTATCTCCCTCTCTCTCTGAACCTCCCCTGCTCGCACTATCTCTGTCTGTCTCTCAAAAATAAATAAAAAGCATAAAAAAGTTTATTATAAAAATTTTTATTGATTAAAATTATTTTGAGGCATGGGTATTTAGCATATGTACATTTTCTATAAGTCTATCTATCTACATCTATATTTTCTATTATCTTTATATATATATATATACACAGAATGTATATAATAAAATTTTATATTTGTGTACATTTATTTTATACAGTGCTTATGTTATATTCTGATTTTTTTATTATGTTAAAATTTATTTTAATGTTTATTTGTTTTTGAGAGAGACAGAGTGTAGGGAGGGAGGGACAGATGAGAGGAAGGCACAGAATCTGAAGCAGGCTCCAGGCTCCAAGCTGTGAGCACAGAGTGCGACAAGGGGCTAGAACTCATGAACTGTGAGATCATGATCTGAGCCAAAGTTGGATGTTTAACTGACTAGCCACCCAGGCACTCCCATCTGACTTTTTTAAACATAAGTTGGGCTGAACATTTTTCTCATCAATAAATTGACTTTATACTGAAGATTTGCACATGTGAATTGGGAATTAAAATAATCATCTGCATAATTGTTACTTAGAATTCTATATAATTTTTTAAATTATTTTTTTTAATTTTTAAAAATGTTTCTTAGTTATTTTGAGAGAGAGAGACAGAATCCCAAGCAGGCCCCACACTGACCCCTCCCCCCAGGAGGTTTGATTTCACAAACTGTGAGATCATGACCTAAGCAGAAATCAAGAGTCAGATCCTTAACTAACTGAGCCACCCAGGCGCCCTTATATAACTTTAAAACATAAGGTCAAGTTAGGAAAATAATTATAAAAGTAACATTTTATTTAATTGTGCAATCTTGGGGCCTCTGGGTGGCTCAGTCGGTAAAGTGTCTGACTTTACAGCACATCATTGTCTCGTAATCCGTAAGTCTGAGCCCCATATTGGGCTCTGTGGGCACAGCTCAGAGCTGGGAGCCTGCTTGAGAATCTGGGTCTCCCTCTCTCTCTGCCCCTCCCTCACTCACAGTCTTTCTATCTCTCTCTCAGAAAACTAAATAAATAAAAACATTTTAAAAATTCTCATTTTACAATCTTAACATTCCATTTTTGTGTATGTTTTCTTTGCCTATAAAAATCATTAACTACTTGGTCTGTGATGTTTGCATGTGTATCCTCATCATTTAATCAGAAATATTAATCATGATTAGTTTTCAGGAAGAAACACAAATTTCCTTTAATGTTATCCCTTGAATGGGAGATATTGTAGTGAAATTTATTTCCTTAACTGAACACTTAGGAGGGCATTTCAGATCAGTTTGCTTGAAATATTTAACATAAATCGAACATTTATATGAATTCTGAAAAAACTTCTAATTTGTCAATTATATATTAAGTATCTTTGGAGAAAAGGAAGAGTTGTTTCAAAGACCTTTGATCCCTTACAATAGATTAAGGTAAATGATATGGTGGGATAGTTCAAGCCTACAGAAATTTGGTATAAAATAAAGTTCTGGTAAAAAAGAAAAAGAAGATTCAACTGATGCATATCTCTATGATTTCAAATATGTGCCATTTTTGTAAGCCCAGAGATTCAGCATTAAATAAAGTCCTTCCCTTAGTGGTGCTTAAAGTTTTCTAGGTATAAAATAGCAAAGCCAGTTAAGGTGTTAGACAGAGATTGAGTAGTGGGCATCGTGGATAGTAGAATCAGGGAAGCTTCCCCTGATGCATTCATGAATTCTGAGATCTCAGTGACACGAGGGAGGTAGTCACATAATGTCTGGAGAAAGAACATCACAGAAAGATGGAACAACCATTGCAAAGGCTTTGAGTGGACCATGGGTCTGGACAACAAAGGAGTAGCAAGGTACCCATTCACATAGACCAAAATGAATAAGAAATATAGTGAGATAAATCCTAAGAGAAAGACAATGGCAAGGAAGGCTTGGCAGAGGATTTCAACCTGCGTACATACTCTGTTTCTTCTTTTTACCTGCTAATTTGACAGATCTTTGTTGGGCCAGAAAGCCAGGCAATGTTGAGCATTTTGAAGCAGTCAAGTTCTCATGACCCAGGGACCATTTCCCAATGGGTCTTAAGCCTTTATATTAGCCATGAAGGAACGGATTTGAAACTAAGGCAGAACCGATTCATTTGTTTGAGGTAGGAAGGGTTGGTGATGGCTGCGTATAACTAGTGATGTATAGTCTATTATTTTGTCTGTCTCCTTTTCATGTTTGCTTGTTGACACAACTATGTATACATTCTTTTAAAATAACATTTTGATTGATTTAAACAAATACAGCTAAAAAAATCAAAATATGACAGTTTAGCATTCATACATATATCCAGCAGAAAATGTTACACCATACTCACAGAATTAGAGCTTAAAGTAAATCAAATCACACTTTCTTCTGTTTTTCCACTAAGTCCATTCCTACTTCCAATGGATTCAATTTTCTGAACTTTGTAAACTAGAAAACAGGTCCACCACAGAAGGAGACAGAGGCTAAAATTGTCAGTTATACATAATTCATTTTAGAAATGGTTTTACTTTAGAGAAGGCATTCATAACTAAATTTATCTCAAAATTTTAAGGAAAGCTTTTCCATGTGTTTTCAACTACAAATTAACTTCTATAAAAACAAATCACTGTCCCAGCAGTAGGTCTTTGAGTAACAACTATATTTTTTTGCTAAATAAATATGGTTTGGGTGAAGTATTTATTATTTGAGCATATATACATATGATTATGTGTATATCACATATGATATATATATAAAATTCTTGCAAATAGCACTAACATTTTGTATAAAGGAGTATCATCTTTTATTTTGCTGAAGGAATTATGATATAAATTTTTATATAAAATTCTCATTTTATTTAATAGAGGATGAGGCCACTTACTAATAATTAAATGTTTTCAACTCATTTTTGACCACTTATTTATTAATTTAATAAAGTGTCTCTATTATGTGGGAATAATTTACAAATTAATTTTCATTTGGTCAAAATGATTACTTAAACAGTGGAAATTTCAGATTATTTGTGTTCTTTAGCAAACGCAATTGCTTGAATACTATTAGAATTTGTCTTAATTAATAGCTAGGATCTAAAACTGGAAGATGGACATCCATATCTCCAAATTTTCTGACACGTTAGCTATCTTCATGCAGAAACAGAAAATCATTACCAATTGTTCAAATTCCCAAGGTTTATTTCAGCTAGTTTGGCAATATTACAATGTAAGGAGCTATGTAGTCATTGTGGAAGAGGTGTGCCTTAATATTTTTTGCATATAAAACTTTTTGAAAAGCTCATTATTTGTGCATATCTTTTTATTTCCTACATTCATTTATCTGTACCCATAAAGGAGTAGTGAACATAATTCATAAAGCCATAGAAAGCCATTATTTCAACTAATGCTTAAATTTATATTATTGGTGTATTCGTCTAACAATAACACCTATAAGTGTGTAGCATATTATTACTTTTAAATCTCTTAAAACAGAAGTCTTTAACACAAAAGACAATTTTCCACAAAAGTGCAAACTAGTAAGGTTATGTTAGGAACCCTAAAAATTTCCCATATAATTCTAGACAATCAGACTTCCTAAGTTGGTAAAACTGCTCTTTTGTCTCTATTAAATATTTCTGGAATTTTCACCTTTATAGGAATATATGATGTGTGAGTATTACTAACTTCTTACACAATGTAATATAAAAATTATCAACATAGTAGGAAAACAGTTGTTAAAATGAAAAGAATTTTATAGCTTTTTGAGTAGAGAAAAAAATTTTAGTAATATTTCTTTGTGTCTGATGATGAAAAATACTCAAAGGAAATTCTGAGGAGCTATATGCATAAGCTTTGGTGGAACTTGATTTGTATGAAAACTATAGCATTTAAGAAAATAGAGCTATGACTCTAAAGAAGTCAAAAAATTGGTGAATCACTGAATTCTACTACTGAAACCAGTATTGCACTATATGCTAACTAATCAAATTTAAATTAAAAAATTTTAAAATCATGAATATAAGCAATTTTATAGAAAAAGAGCTGATAAATCTTAGATTCTCTTATTACTTCAAAAAATTTACATTAAATTTTTTACCAAATCTGTAAAATTTTCTCATCTCTGTATAAAAGATATGGAGAAATAAGCATCTGTTCTTTGAGCAATAGATTTATGTTAAAGTTGGACAGATAAATTGTACATATTTGACGTAACTGGGAAACAATGGGCTTTATGACCAAGTGTTATGTTGTGGTAATTTTTAATACAAAGGGGAAGAAACAATTATTGTTGATTATAACTGTTAGATGAAATTGTATGAAGAGTTGAGCTTGAACTGATAGTTTAGTAATTGTAATATGCTGATGGGCAGGACCTGCATAAAGCAAGAAAGCAAAATTAGTGAGATTATTTTGATTTAACGTTTCCCCAAGTACTGACTAATCCACATGTCTATGTTAAATAGTGAGAGCATTAAACACTTTTTTTAATGTTTATTTAATTTCGAGACAGAGAGAGACAGAGTGTGAGTAGGGGAGGGCAGAGAGAGAGGGAGACACAGAGTCTAAAGCAGGCTCTGGGCTCTGAGCTGTCAGCACAGAACCCAAAGTGGGACTCAAACTCATGAACAGTGAGATCATGACCTGAGCCAAGTTGGATGCTTAACCACCTGAGCGACCCAGGCGCCCCTATGTGATAACATTTATTAGGCCTTTGCCATAACCCAGGAACTATAAGTAATATGAATTCCAAATACTTTATTAAGAATTAGGAGAAAAGTCAATCTAGGCTTAGAGCTTCAGCAGATACACAGAATTATTATTCAAAATGAGAAAACTGAAATAAGAAAAACTTGTAGCAAAATGAAGAAAACAACCAAATTCAGACTTACTCCTATAGTTCATACCTTCATTTGTATTTACTTTGTAGGCTAATACACTGAGAGTTAAAAGGCTAATTTCAGAAATTTATTTAATTCAAATAACCCTACTCAAAATTTGTTTTAGATATGTCTATATGCATGTGACACAGAGCATCCAATAACTTCGAGAGGAAAATCAAAATAGATCCAGAAAGCAAATATAAATGAATTAAAAAGTGATGAGAAATATTAATACAGGTTAGAAGAAATAATTGAGTATGTTCCTAAGAAGGAGGAGCTTTGTTAGTTATAAAGTAAAATAAGAAAATGTGTTAATTATATCATGAAAAGTTATCTTATTTTTAAAATGATGGATAGAGAAGGATTCAGAGTTTTAAATTTTCCTTCTGATATTTTTACCTGGATTGTATATTTCTATAAAAATCTGGAACTTTTCATTTTATTCCAACCTTTGTCATTATTATTTTCCCTCTTAATTTGTGTGAAGTTAATAATGGGCAACCAAACATCAGTGATAAGGTTCATTCTTCTTGGACTGACAAATGACACTGAGCTTCAGGCTGTGCTTTTCCTTTTTCTGCTGCTAACTTACGTCTTAAGCATCATGGGAAACATGACCATCATCATTCTGACCACACTGGATTAT
>PISW01012152.1:0-34606 GCA_004023785.1 Mungos mungo | reverse complement strand
TTGACTTTGTATCCTGCAACATTACTGAATTCATTGAGCAGATCAATGAAACCAAGAGTTGGTTTTTTGAAAAAATAAACAAAATTGATAAACCTCTAGCCAGAGGTTAGAAAGAAAAGAGAGAGCACTCAGATAGACCAAACCATGAATGAAAATGGATCTATTACAACCAATCCCTTAGAAATAGAAGCAATCATTAGAGATTACTACGAAAAATTATATGCCAACAAACTGGACAACCTAGAAAAAATGGAAAATTCCTAAATACACTTGCTCTACCAAAATTCAAATGAAAAGAGATAGAAAGCATGAATAGACTGAAAACCAGTGAAGAAATTGAATCCATTATTAAAAATCTCCCAATGAATAAGAGCCCAGGGCCAGATGGCTTCCCAGGAGAAATCTACCAGACATTTGAAGCAGAGCTAATACCCATTCTTCTCAAACTATTCCAAAAAATAGGAATAGAAGGAAAACTTCCAAACTCATTCTATGAAGCCATCATAACTTTGATTCTCAAACCAGACAGAGACCCAGTCAAAGAGAGAGAGAGAGAGAGAGAACTACAGACCAATATCCTTAATGAATACAGATGCAAAAATACTCAAGATACTAGCAAATCGAATTCAATAGCATGTAAAAAATTATCCATCAGATCAAGAGGAATTCATTCCTGGTTTACAGGGCTGGTTCAATATTCGCAAATCCATCAATGTGATACATCACATTAACAAAAGAGAAGATAAAAGCCATATGATCCTGTCAATAGATGCAGAGAAAGCATTTGACAAAATACAGCACCCTTTCTTAATAAAAATCCTTGAGAAAGTTGGAATAAAAGGAACTTACCTACACACTATAAAAGCAATTTATGAAAAGCCCACAGGTAATATCATCCTCAAAGGGGGAAAACTGAGAGCTTCCCCCCTGAGATCAGGGACATGACAGAGATGTCTAATCTCACCACTGTTGTTTACCGTAGTGCTGGAAGTCCTAGCATCAGTAATCAGACAACCAAAGGAAATAAAAGGCATCAGAATTGGCAAAGAAGAAGTCAAACTTTCACTTTTCGCAGATGACATGATACTCTACATGGAAAACCTGGAAGACTCCACCAGAAGCCTTCTAGAACTGATCAATGAATTCAGTAAAGTTGCAGGGTACACAATCAATGTAAAGAAATCAGTTACATTCCTATACACCAATAATGACGCAGTGGAAAGAGAAATCAAGAAACTGATCGCATTCACAATTGCACAAATAACCATAAAACACCTAGGAGTAAACCTAACCAAGGATGTAAAAGACCTATATGATAAAAACTATAGCAAACTTATGAAAGAGATTGAAGAAGATACCAAGAAATGGAAAAACATTCCCTGCTCATGGATCAGAAGAATAAACATTATTAAAATATCATTTTTACCCAAAGCAATCTTCACATTCAATGCAATCCCCATCAAAGTTGCACCAGCATTCTTCTCAAAGCTAGAACAAACTATCCTCAAATTTGTATGGAACCACAAAAGACCCTGAATAGCCAAAGTAATATTGCAGAAGAAAACCAAAACGGGAGGCATCGCAATCCCAGATTAGCCTCTACTACAAAGCTGTCATCATCAAGACAGTATGGTATTGGCACAAAAACAGACACATGGACCAATGGAATAAAATAGTGAACCCAGAACTGGGCCCACAAGTGTGCAGCCAATTAATTTTTGACAAAGCAGGAAAGAGTATCCAATGGAAAAAAGACTGCCTCTTTAGCAGGTGGTGCTGGGAGAACTAGAACACTTTCTTACACCATACACAAAAATAAACAAAATGGCTGAAGGACCTGAATATGAGACAGGAAACCTTAAAAACCCTCAAGAAAGTGGGAAACAGCCTCTGTGACGTCCACCACAGCAGTTTTCTACTCTACATATCCCTAAAGGCAAAGGAAATGAAAGCAAAACTGAACTCCTGGGACCTCATCAAGATAAAAAGCTTCTGCACTGCAACGAAAACAATCAAGAAAACTGATAGGCAACTGAGGGAATGGGAAGTGATAGTGGCAAATGACATGTCTGATAAAAGGCTAGTATCCAAAATCTATAAAAAACTCACCAAACTCCACACCCAAAAAACAAATAAGCCAGTGAAGAAAAGGGCAGAAGACATGATCAGTCGCTTCTCCAAAGAGGATATCCAGACAGCCTACAGGCACATGAAACGATGCACAGCATCACTCATTATCAGGGAAACACAAATCAAAACCACAGTGAGATACCATCTCACACCAGTCAGAGTGGCTAAAATGAACAAATCAAGAGACTATAGATGCTGGTAAGGATGTGGAGAAACGGGCACCCTCCTACACTTTTGGAGGGCATGTAAACTCGTGTAGCCGCTCTTGAAAACAGTATGGAGGTTCCTCAAAAACTATCAGTAGAACTCTCCTATGACCCTGCAATAGCACTGCTAGGGATTTATCTAAGGGATACGGAAGTGCTGACACATAAGGCACATGTACCCCAATGTTCATAGCAGCACTGTCAACAATAGCCAAATCATGCAAAAAGCCTAAATGTCCATCACCTGATGAATAGATCAAGAAGATGTGGTAGGATCTCAGCACGGATCCACTGCATTGCTGAAGTCTGTGAGCCTGAACTTAAGCCTGGCGAACTTAAGCCTGTAATAAAAAGCCCTTTGCTTTTGCGTGTGTGACTCAGTCTCCCTAGTGGTCTCTGGTTTTTCGGGACGATATTGCGATCTGGGCATAACATTTGGTGCATTGGGCGGGAATCCTCTTCCCCAGAGCCCCTGGGACCCTGACACTCTGGGCCTGATCTCCAGCTAGTGAGTGCACTCGTATTCTTGTTCTTCTGTCTTATTAATCTTTTTGTTTGATTGCTGTTTGTCTGGTCTGTTTGGTGCTTAGTCTCTGGGAGCCTCAAAGGAGTCAGGCGGACATACTGGGAGACTCGACGCCACGGGATCCAAGAGATGTCTTGGACCCACAGGTGGGGTTAGAGTCCCCACAAGAGACGGGGGGTTAGAGTCCCCCATGGCGGGTTAGAGTCCTGTGGCACCTGGGGCAATGTGGGGTTAGAGTCCCCACCAGCAGCAGGAGGGGTTAGAGTACCCCCTGGCCGGTCCCACTGTTCCCAGGGGGCCAAGGGCAAGCCGGGGTTAGAGTCTCTCAGCCCCCCCCCCCCTTGTTCAGGGGGTTTTGCTGGTGGCAACAGCGAGACCCCATTAGGTTGGGCAAGTGGGGCTTAGGACTCCACCGAGAAACCAGAGAGCCAGTTCACCTGTAGGGGGTTTCACTGGTGGCAGCAGCGAGACCCCATTAGGTTGGGTGCATGGGGCCTAGGACCCCACCGGGAGGCCTGAGAACCAGTTTGCCTGTAGGGGGTTTCGCTGGTGGCAGCAGCAAGTCTCCATTTTCCTTAGGACACTTGTGTCTGCTCCTTTGTGCGTTTGTTTGTCTGTGTATAATTTTTGTTGAGACTCTGATTGATGAGGACATGGGCTTATTCAGTGTTTGACTTTGGTTTAATAAATAGAGTTTTGAGATCTGTGATAACCCGTAATCGTAATTAAAATATGGGTAAAAACTTCCAGAGCTAGAAGCTGCATTGAACCTGAACAAGAATTAGAAACATGGGACTAAATGAACTGAGAAAAAATTATAGTTTTGTAACTCTGGATGAAAATATTGCTGGTCCTTTAATGTTTGCTTATCCAGATTAAAAAACTTCTCTTAAGATATTTATGATATTCAGAAATGTCATAAAGTATTAGTTTGTAATCTAGAGCATTTATCTTTTCTCTATACTTAAGCCATTTGAAATTCAAAAACTCACCATTCTTTCATGGCAATTACAATTGCTTGCATAAGTTCAATAAGAATCTGTTCATTTTCTAGTAGGACACCATTGAAAATACTGGTTATTTTACCAAGGCTTTGACTGGAATGTCCTGTTTGAGAGTCAGACATAGGCTTAGATATGACCTGACAGTTTTAAGGAATTAAGGTTGACTTTATAGAACATGGAGCCATAAAGCCTTGTGGAATTGTTGGCTGGATATCTTGCTCACAGAGTTCCCAGCAGCCTCCCCAGGTGAGTAAAGAAGGTCACTTCCTGGCAGGTGCAGGAACCTCAGCATATATTGGGAACTTAAGGAAGAGGAGTTTGCCCGATTTAACAGGTAGTGCAGGCCTGTCTGACAGAAACTGCTTGGCTTGGCTTCTGGCCCAGAGTGACTACTAAAAGTTCAACCTGGAGATTCCTTATACAAGGACCCAGCAAAGCAAACTTTAAAAGATCCTCATGAACAATCTTTATTCTTGCTGAGTTTATGTAAATAATTAGGCCAGGGTTGTTAAAACTGGACTTGTTCCACAAGTACATTAGTCTCGATTTGGATATCTGCGAAAATAGAGGTTTTTTAGAGAGAAAAAATATGTTTCAGCAATGCACTATTGTAAATTTAATTCTATTTCTGAGTGTCTTTGAATATTTGTTGTTGGATCTCAGGCTTGTTAGTCTGTGAGGACGATATTTAAAAATGGGGGTCAGCCCGTATTAAAGTTTCAGGCATCACTCTGGAGTTAAGTAGGCCGACTCAGAAGAACCCTCAACCTGGTGAGGTTATCCAGATCCAGTCGATAAGCTTAAACTGACCCTCAAAAAGACTCTGGCTCCTGAGATCTCCAGCCCTGCTCCAGCCACACCCCGGAAGCTGGCTGGTCTAGCATGGCAGAAGCCTGAGGAATCACCGGTCCAATATGATAAACTGTCCTGTCTCTTTGCCATTGGACTGAGAAACGTTGCCCCAGAAAGCTGGGGAAACAGCAAAAGCTCCTGATTATGTTCTATTGATATTAATTGCCTCTAATCTGGGCATGGGATTTCAACATGGCAGAAGATAAGGGGAGCCTACACCTCTACCACCAGACTCTAATGGGGGGTCTTCAAGTGGCCGTTAGATGGCCCACCAATTTGGCTAAGGTTAGTAATGTACGACAGGGAAAAGATGAGTCTCCAGCCACCTTTTTAGAAAGAATCATGGAGGTGTATCGCACTTATATGCCCAAGGATCCTGAAAAATGAGGAAACAAATTGGCTGTCATTCTTACTTTTGTAAACCAGGCAGTGCCAGCTGCCTAAAAGAGAGCCTTACCAAATTAACCATGGAGACTGGCAGAGATTGGGTAGATCTCCTTCCCTATGCCCTTCACAGGGTCAGAAATTCTCCTTACACCAAGGAGGGCTATGCCAGGCTTTAGGGGAACAATGTTACTTCTATGCCAATAGTTCAGGAATTGTACAGGATAGTCTAGCTGTGGTTCGCAGCCACCACCAGAGAGGACAAGAACGAGGAACCAAAACCAAAATTGGTATACTTTTAACATTTGGCTCTTGTATAATTAATAAGATCATAACGTTTGTCAAAGAGCATGTAGCCTTAAACCAGAACAATGGTAACTCAGCTGACCCAGGATTAAGTCAGTTACAAGACAGCAGGGGGAATGAAAGGATGCAGGGCTAAGCAATACTGACTCCATCACAGGCTTCAAGTTTCCCCTCTGACCTTTGAAGCCTAAGTGTCAGTTTCTCAGAATCATTAAACAATAAAAGGGCACAGATTGCTCAACCAGGGACCACCCTAGTAACACCCAATCAGAAGCGGCCAGCTAAAATGCTTAACATTCCTAAGGGCAGGCCTAGAGATAGAAGCTATAGACAATCACTGGTTGCTTAAGGCTAGTTACACCCTACGTGGGGGTCCTTAGCCCACCTTGTAATTGGTTATTTTCAAAGAAACACTAAATATTGTGATTGGGTCCCGCCAAAAGTAACGAACTCTCTAAACAAAAGTGTATGGTTAAAGTTGCTGCCAATGATGTTAGGCAATAATGATTGGATCACTGTACCTGTGTCACAATTTCTTCTAACTCCCCCTTCCCAAACCCCATAAAAACCCTGCTCAGCCCTTGTTCGGGGCTCTCAGCATGGATCCACTGCATTGATAAAGTCTGTGAGCCCGAGCTTAAGCCCGGTGAACTTAAGCCTGGAATAAAAAGCCCTTTGCTTTTGCATCCGTGAAAAAAAAAAAAAAGATGTGGTATATTTATACAATGAAGTATTACATGGCAATGAGAAAGACTGAAATATGGCCATTTGTAGCAATGTGGATGGACTTTGAGGGTGTCATGCTAAGCACAATAAGTCAGGTGGAGAAAGACAGATACTATATGTATGCACACATAGGTCTAATAGGAGAAACCTAATGGAGGACCATGGGGAGTGGGGAAGGGGTAAAGAGAGTTGGGGAGAGAGAGGGACACAAAACCTGAGAGACTATTGAAAACTGAAAAGGAACTGAGGGTTGAAGTGGGAGGGGGAGGGGGAAAAGAGGTGGTGGTAATGGAGGAGGGCCCTTGTGGGGAAGAGCACTGGGTGTTATATGGAAACCAATTTGACAATAAACTATTTAAAAACTTAAATAAATAAAAATGATATTGTATCATAAAAAAAAGAAAAGGACAAAAATAAAGATGACTTACAAGGCAAGGATTCAGGATAATGTATATCTTGACTACCTATAGTAGAGTAAAACAATTTTTTTTTCAAAATTGCAAGGTGGCAAATTGAACTATAAAGCTAATCAATGAAATAGAAGGGGGAAAATAGAGAAAACAAACAGAAAAGATGACAAAATAAAAAATTGGGGAACAAAAATAATTTTGTGTGTAAATACATTAAATGAAAATGGATTAAACATTTCAGATAAGGAAATAGTGGTGAGAATGAATAAAATAAAACCCAAATATATGCTGTTATTTTAAATATAAAAGTACAAAGTAGTAAAAGTATAAAAAGTTAAAGGATAGAAAACTATAAGCAAAAGTTAGTATCACATATTAATAACAGATAGACATTAAGGCAAAAGTCTAACAAGAGATAAGCAGAGACAAATCATAACAATAAAAGTTTCAAGTCACCCAGAAGATAGAATTACTCTAAAAATGTGTATCTAATAATATAATTTCAAAATATATTGCTGAAAGATAAATGAATAAATCCACAATAATAGTGGACGTGTTAATATTCTTCTCTAGTGACTGATCAAACAAATAGGCCAGAAGTTGGTAGGCATATGGAAGATTTAAATAACACAATTAAGAAATTGAACCTACTTGACACATAGGCCAGTTTTCCTCACAAGACCGTTTTGATTTCTGAGGTAGTGTGTGAGGCTGAAAACCTGAGTCTAAATGACAGAGAAATTTCCCTGACTCTCACAGTGCTAAATTCCAGTTAGAGAGAGGGTCCTGCAAAAAAAGGATGATTGGTATCTGTTCAGAACTCTGGATTTTGAACACATGGGGTAAAATAATAGCTAAGTTTAAAATATAAAAGGAGCAAAACTTCCATGTTTAAGGAGATAAAGATTTTATAGTTTATAAATCAGAAGCCTTGAAGGACCATCTATAATTAATGTGTTTTTTATTTTATTATGATAGTTTATTGTCAAATTCGTTTCCATATAACACCCAGTGCTTCTCCCCACAAGTGCCACCCCCCTCCATGACCATCACCCCTTCCCCCCATCTCCCTCCCCCTTCAGCCCTCGGTTCGTTTTCACTATTCAATAGTCCCTCATGATTTGTGTCCCTCTCTCTTCCCAATTCTCTTTCCCCCTTCCCCTCCCTATGGACCTTTGTTAGGTTTCTCCTATTAGACCTATGTGTGCAAACATATGGTATCTGTCCTTCTCGCTTGACTTATTTCACTTAGCATGACACCCTCGAGGTCCATCCACTTTGCTACAAACGGTCATATTTCATTCTTCCTCATTGCCATGTACTACTCCATTGTGTATATATACCATATCTTCTTTATCCATTCAACAGTTCTTGGACATTTAGGCTTTTTCCATGACTTGGATATTGTAGAAAGTGGCGCTATGAACATTGGGGTGCATGTGCTCCTATGCCTCAGCATTTCTGTATCCTTTGGGTAAATTCCTAGCAGTGATACTGTTGGGTCATTATGGAATTCTATTGATAGTTTTTTGAGGGACCTCCACACACTGTTTTCCACAGCAGCTGCACCAGTTTACATTCCCACCAACAATGTAGGAGGGTGCCCCTTTCTCCACATTCTTGCCAGCATCTGTAGTCTCTTGATTTGTTCATTTGTTCATTTTAGCCACTCTGACTTGTGTGAGGTGGTATCTCACTATGGTTTTGATTTGTATTTCCCTGATGATGAGTGACGCTGAGCATCGTTTCATGTGCCTGTTGGCCATCTGGATGTCCTCTTTGGAGAAGTGTCTATTCAGGTTTCTGCCCATTTCTTCACTGGATCATTCATTTTTCGTGTATGGAGTTTAGTGAGCTCCTTGTAGATTTTGGATACTAGCCCTTTATCTGATATGCCATTTGCCACTATCTTTTCCCATTCTATCAGTTGTCTATTAGTTTTTTTTACTGTTTCCTTTGCATTGCAGAAGCTTTTTATCTTGATGAGGTCCCAATAGTTCATTATTGTTCTTGATTCCCTTGCCTATGGGGATGTGTTGAAGAGGAAATTGCTGCAATTGAGGTGAAGGAGGCTGCTTCCTGCTTTCTCCTCTAGGGTTTTTATGGTTTCCTCTCTCACATTCAGATCCTTTATATATTTTGAGTTTATTTTTGTGACAGGTGTAAGAACGTGGTCTAATTTCATTTTTCTACATGTTGCTGTCCAACTCTCCCAACCCCACCTGTTGAAGAGGCTGTCTTTTTTCCATTGGATACTCTTTCCTGCTTTGTCGAAGATTAATTGGCCGCACACTTGTGGGCCCAGTTCTGGGTTCACTATTTTATTCCATTGGTCCATGTGTCTGTTTTTGTGCCAATACCATACTGTCTTGATGATGACAGCTTTGTAGTAGTAGTGGCTAAAGTCTTGGATTGTGATGCCTCCCGTTTTGGTTTTCTTCTTCAATATTACTTTGACTATTTAGGGGTTTTTGTGGTTCCACACGAATTTTAAGATAGGTTGTCCTAGCTTTGAGAAGAATGCTGGTGCAACTTTTTGGGGATTGCATTGAATGTGTAAATTGCTTTGGGTAATAATGACATTTTAACAATGTTAATTCTTCTGATCCACGAGCATGGAATATTTTTCCATTTCTTTGTGTCTTCTTCAATTCCCTTCATAAGTCTTCTATAGTTTTCAGCATACATGTCTTTTACATCTTTGGCTAGGTTTATTCTTAGATATCTTATGATTTTTCGTGTAATTGTGAATGGGATCTATTTCTTGATGTCTCTTTCGGGTGCTTCGTGTTTGATGTATAAGAATGCAACTGATTTCTGTACATTGACTTTGTACCTCGCAACTTTATTGAATTCATTGATCAGTTCTAGAAGGCTTCTGGTGGAGTTGATCAGGTTTTCCATGTAGAGTATCATGTCATCTGTGAAAAGTGAAAGTTTGACTTCTTCTTTTCCAATTCTGATGCCTTTTATTTCCTTTTGTTGTCTAATTGCTGATGCTAGGATTTCCAACACTATGGTAAACAACAGTGGTGAGATTGGACATCTCTGTCAAGTCCCTGATTTCAGGGGGAAAGCTCTCAGTTTTTCCCCATTTAGGGGAATGTTAGCTGTGGGCTTTTCATAAATGGCTTTTATGATGTTTAAGTAAGTTCCTTCTATCCTGACTTTCTAGAGGGTTTTTATTAAGATAGGATGTTGTATTTTGTCAAATGCTTTTTCTGCATCTATCGACAGAATCATAGGGTTTTTTTTCTTTTCTTTTGTTAATCTGATGTATCACATTGATGGATTTGCGAATATTGAACCAGCCTTGTGTACCAGGAATAAATACCACTTTATCATAGTGAATAATTCTTTTTATATGCTGTTGAATTCAATTTGCTAGGATCTTGTTGAGTATTTTTGAATCCATATTCATTAAGGATATTGGCCTGTAGTTCTCTTTTTCTGTCGGGTCTCTGGCTGGTTTAGGAATCAAAGTGATATGTGCCTTGTAGAATGAGTCCGGAATTCTTTCTTCCATTTCTATTGTTTGGAATAACTTGAGAAGCATTGGTGTTAACTCTGCTTTAAATATCTGGTAGAATTCCCCTGAGAATCCATCTGGCCCTGGGCTTTTATTCATTGGGAATTTTTTGATAACTCATTTGATTTCTTCACTGGTTATAGGTCTGTTCAGATTTTCTATCTCTTACCATTTAAATTTGGTAGTGCATGTGAATTTAGGAATTTGTCCATTTCTTCTAGATTGTCCATTTTGTTGGCTTATAATTTTTCATCATAATCTCTGATGCATACTTGTATTTCCGAGGGATCTGTTGTAATAGATCCCTCTCTTCTTTCTGAGGAGCCTAGCTAGAGGTTTATCAATTTTGTTTATTTTTTCAAAAAACCAACTCTTGGTTTCATTGATCTGCTCAATTGTTTTTTGTGGATTCTATCTTGTTTAATTCTGCCCTGATCTTTATTGTTTCTTTTCTTTTGCTGGGTTTGGGGTGCTCTTGCTGCTCCCTTTCTAGTTTCCTTAGGTGCTCTGTTTGGTTTGGAGTTTGTGCTTTTTCTAGTTTGTTGAAATAGGCCTGGTTTGCAATGAACTTTCCTCTTAGGACTGCCTTTGCTGCTCCCAGAGAGTTTGGATTGTTGTATTTTTATTTTCATTTGTTTCAATGTATTTTTTAATTTCCTCTCTAATTGCCTGGTTCACCCAGTCATTCTTCAGTAGGGTAGTTTTTAACCTCCACATTTTTGGAGGTTATCAAGACTTCTTCATGTGGTTGATTTTGAGTTTCATAGCATTGTGGTATGAAAGTGTGCATGGTATGATCTCAATTCTTTTGTATTTATGGAGGGCTGTTTTATGACCTAGTTTGTGATCAATCTTTGAGAATGTGCCATGTGCACTTGAGAAGAAAGTGAATTCCCTAGCTTCAGGATGCAGAGTTCTAAATATATCTATTAATTCCATCTGCTCCAGTGTGCCATTCCAGTCCATTGTTTCTTTAGTGATTTTTTGTCTGGTTGACCTATCCATTGTTGTATGTGGGGTATTAATGTCCCCAGCATTTAGCACATATATCAATAAGATTGCTTCTGTGTGTAATTAGTTGTTATGTATTTGGGAGCTCCCAAATTCGGTGCATAGATGTTTATAATTGTTACCTCTTCCTGATGGAGAGACCCTGTAATTATTAAATAATGTCTTTCTTCACCTTTTGTTACTGCCTTTACTTTAATGTCCAGTTTGTCCGGTATAAGTATGGCTACTCTGGCTTGCTTTGGACTCCAGTCACATGGTAGATATTTCTCCATCCCCTTAGTTTCAATCTGAAGGTGTCTTCAGGTCGAAGGTCAGTCTCTTGTAGACAGCAAATAGATGGATTTTGGTTTTTGATCTATTCTGCTACCCTGTGTCATTTGGTTGGAGCTCAGTCCATTGACATTCAGTGTTATTATTGAAAAATGTGGGTTTAGAGTCATTGTGTTCTCCGTAGAATTCATGTTTGTAGTGGTGTCTCTGGCACCTTTTATTCTCTGCAACCTTTCCCTCATAGAGTCTCTCTTAGGATTTCTTGTAGGGCTGGTTTGGTGGTCATGAATTCTCTCAATTTTTGTTTATTTCGGAACACTTTTATCTCTCCTTCTATTTTGAATGACACGCTTGCTGGATAAAGGATTCTTGGCTTCATGTTTTTTCTGTTCATCACATTGAAGATTTCCTTCCATTCCTTTCTGGCATGCCAAGTTTCAGTAGATAGGTCTGTAACCACTGTGATAGGTTTCCCTTTGTATGTTAAGGCCCTTTCATCTCTATCTGCTTTCAGAATTCTCTCTTTGTCTTTATATTTTGTCAGTTTCTCTATGATATGTCGTACTGAAGGTTGGTTTATGTTACGTCTTAGGGGAGTTCGGCATGCTTCTTGAATTTCAGTGACTTCCTCTTTCCCTAGATTGGGGAAATTTTTGTGTATAATTTGGTCCAACACCCCTTTGGGATCTTTTTCTCTTTCTTCCTCTTCAGGAACTCCTACGATACGGATATTCTTCCGTTTGATTTTATCACTCAAGTCTCTGATTCTCCTTTCATGCTCCTGTATCAATTTCTCTCTTTTTCTGGGTTTCTTCTTTTTTTAATCAGGAGATGTTCTTTTAATGGTGTCTCTCAGTTTCTCTTGTTGTGCTTGTAATTAATACATTTCCTTACTCAGTGGTAATTGAGACTTTCCACTCTGTGTGCTTTTGCTTTTTTTTTTTTTTTTTTTTTTTGAGGTAGCCCTGAAAAGGAACACAGAAAAACACACAGGGAATACAAGCACGCAACCGCACTGCCATATCCGGTAAACAAGCAAACCAAATGGGAAAGGAATAAAAGGCAGCAGGAACGACAAGAGAGGACAAGAAAGGAGAAAGAAAAGAAAAAAAAAACCAAAGCAACAACTACAACAGTAACAAAAACCAGGGGTACAGAGACTACCAGAGATAAAGGATAGTCTGAGAGCCTAAAACCTTTGGATGATAAAGATAAGAATGAGATAAGCAAAAAATATCTGGATGGTAAGGGTTGATCTAGTCGCAGCAGTGTTAAATGTTGGTCTTTCCTAGACTCCAGAGGGAAAAGGGAGAGAAGGGTGAAACAGGAAAATAGAAAAGAGAAAACAAGGGAAAAAATATTGGAAGCTTAAAAACTAAAAAGTAATTAAGATAGAAAAAATTGGAAAAAAAAAAAAAAAAGGAAAGAAACATAGCCCGAAGAATCCAGCTCTCCAGCGTGGATGGGCGTGATTCAATATAAGTATGTCTGGTCTCTGGGCCTGGTCTCTGAGGCCCCGCCTTAGTGGGTGCAGGGAGAAGAATGGTGGCGCCTTCAGTCCCTCTCAGACCTCGAGTTGCCAGCCACTCTCTTGAGTCCAAACTCCCAGTGCCACGTGCGGGTCAAGTTATTTCAGGTTTCTAAGGTCTGCTAGGCCTTCAAATCCCTTTAATATTTCTGCCACTGTTAAAGTAACCTCTGGCAGCCCAGCGGCTTTCTGGTTGGGGTCAGATTGCGCAGCGGGATTGGAGAGCCAGCCCTTCCCTGGCTCCACCTGAGGTCTGCGGGCTGCAGGGCCCACCAGATCCCAAGCCCGCTGAGGGGGTCGGATTTCTCTCCCTGAGCCCGGGGACTTCCAATGGAAATTTTGTCTCTCCACTGCACCACAGCCTAAGGTCTCCCTTCTGTCTCTCCTCTTCCCCTCGGTTCTCTACCTCCCTGGAGGCTGGCTCATGTACAGTGTCCTGCGCTGCCAACTTGAGCACAGCATGGCTGTCTTGTGTGCAGCCTGGCCGGCTCTCGTGCAGCTCTCAAAATTCTATGCCAACCTGCACAGCTGTCCTGTGCGCTCACGGCTTTGCACGGTGTTGTGCAGCTTCTGGACCCGGACTCTCTGTGGCCCAGGGCTAAGTCTCTGGGTACTCTCTTTCCCAGCTCCACTTTGAGCCTGGCACACCCTCCCTCAGAGTCTCTGTTCCAACTTTTCACTCACTTATTCTGGCATCTGAGGGGCTGATAAAGGGTCAGTGCGAGCACCTCCGCTCCTGGAGATCAGAAAGTTGTGGCTTTTAAATCCTTTTTCAGTTTGATGTTTGCAGGCATGTGGAGATAACAATGTTCCCTGCCTCTCCACTATCTTGCCACTCTCTAATGTGTTTTCTTTTTAAATAGAGAAGATTGAAAGGCCAACTAAATTTTTTAAAACTTGGAAACTTTCAACATAAATTCAAAACTTTTATAGAAGGAAGAATTTCCACAGAGGTCAGGAACTCTAAAATATAAAATATAATTACTTTTATTGCCTCCAAGATGATATTTAAATTCAAGAAATTTTACAAATAGTGTAATATTGATTTCAGAAGTAGAATTTAGTAATTCCTCACTTTAATACAACAACCAGTGCCATCCTTAATGACTATCATGCATTTAGCCCATACCCCCACCCATCTCCCCTCCAGTAACTCTCAGTTTGTTCTCTATGGTTTCATATGGTTTAGAGTTAAGAGTTTCATATGGTTTGCTTCCCTCTCTGTTTTTATCTTATTTTCCCTTCCACTCCTCTGTGTTCATCCACATATGAGTGAAATTATATTGTATTTGTCTTTCTCTGACTGATTTATTTTGCTTAATAATACATCCTTATCTCCGTGCACATCATTGCAAATGGCAAGATTTCATTCTTATTGATGCCTGAGTAATATTCCACAGTATATATACACCATATATGTAGTTAACAGTATAGTTTGGGTATATTTCTGGGTTCTGTATTCTGTTCCATTGATCTTTGTGTTTTTGTGCTAGTACCATAATGTCTTTTTTTAAACATGATTTATTCCCTTAAGGTTATTTATATTTATTTTGAGAGAGAGAGAGAGAGAGAGAGAGAGAGAGAGAGAGAGAGAGAGGCAGATATAGAGAGGGAGAGAAATGGGAAGACATAAGAGAGGGAGAGAATCCCAAGCAGGCTCTGTGTGATGTCGATATTGATTTCATGAACCTGGTGATAACCTGAGTTTATTTTTTATATATATTATTTTCTCTTACAGTTTATCATCAAAGTTGGTTTCCATATAACACCCAGTGCTCATCCCTGCAAGTGCCCTCCTCAATGACCATTACCCCCCTTCTCATCACCCCCATCCCCATCAACCCTCAGTTTGTTTTCAGTATTTAAGATCTCTCATGGTTTGCTTCCCTCTCTCTCCCCAATTATTTTTCCCCTTCCCCTCCCCCTTGGTACTCTGTTAAGTTTCTCCTTTTAGACCTATGAGTGAAAACATATGGTATCAGTCCTTCTCTGCCTGATTTATTTCGCTTAGCATGATGCCCTCGAGGTCCATCCATGTTGCTATGAATGGCCAGATTTTATTCTTTCTCATTGCCATGTAGTATTTCATTGTCTATTTCACATCTTCTTGATCCATTCATCAGTTGGTGAACTGATGAACAGTTGAGGAATATTTAGGCTCTTTCCATGATTTGGCTATTGTTGAAGGTGCTGCTGTGAACATTGGGGTACATGTGCTCCTAGGCATCAGCACTCCTCTATCCCTTGGGTAGATTCCTAGCAGTGCTATTGTTCTAGTTTCATTTTTTTACATGTCGCTGTCCAGCTCTCTGAACACCACCTGTTGAAGAGGCTGTCTTTTTTCCATTGGATCCTCTTTCCTGCTTTGTCAAAGATTAATTGGCCATACATTTGTGGGGCCAGTTCTGGGTTCTCTATTCTATTCCATTGGAATATGTGTCTGTTTTTGTGCCAATACCATACTGTCTTGATGATGCCAGCTTTGTAGTAGAGGCTAAAGTCTTAGTTTTCTTCTTCAATATTACTTTGTCTATTTGGGGTCTTTTGTTGTTCCGTACAAATTTTAGGACAGATTGTTCTAGCTCTGATAATATTGCTTGTCCAATTTTGATTGGGATTGCATTGAATGTGTAGATTGCTTTGGCTAGTAATGACATTTTTATAATATTTAGTCTTCAGAACCATAAGCATGGAATTTCTTTCCATTTCTTTGTGTCTTCTTTAAGTTCCTTTATAAGATTTCTATAGTTCTCATCATACATGTCTTTTACATCTTTGGTTAGGTTTATTCCTAGGTATTTTATGGTTTTTGGTGTAATTGTAAATGGGATCAGTTTCTTGATTTATCTCTCTGTTCCTTCATTATTGGTGCATAAGAATGCAACCAATTTCTGTACGTTGATTTTGTACCCTGCAACTTTGCTGAATTCATGGGTCAGTTCTAGTAGGCTTCTGGTGGAATCTGTGGAGTTTTCCATGTAGAGTATCATGTCATCTGAGAAAAGTGAAAGTTTGACTTCATCTTTGCCAATTCTGATTCCTTTTATTTACTTTTGTTGTCTGATTGCTGATGCTAGGACTTCTAGCACTACGTTAAGTAACAGTGGTGAGAGTGGACATCTTTTTCATGTTCCTGATCTCATGGGGAAAGCTCTTTTTTTCTTCAATGAAGATGATATTAACTGTGGGCTTTTCATAAATGGCTTTTATGATGTTTAAGTAAGTTCCTTCTATCCTGACTTTCTCAAGGGTCTTTATTAAGAAAAGATGCTGTATTTTGTCAAATGCTTTTTCTGCATCTATTGACAGGATCATATGGTGGCTTTTTAAAATCTTTTCTTTTGTTTATGTGATGAATCACACTGATTGATTTGTGTTAGGCGAACGTGATAACCACTACACTACGGAAACTCCGTGCAGTTGATTGATTTGTGAATATCAAACCAGCCCTGTAAGCCAGGAATGAATCCCACTTGATCATTGTGGATATTTCTTTTCATAAGCTGTTGAATTCTATTTACCAGTATCTTTTGAGTACTTTTGCATCCATATTCATTAAGGTTATTGACCTGTATTTCTCTCTCTCTCACTTTTTTTTTTTCTGGGTCTCTGTCTTGTTTGGGAATCAAAGTGATACTGGCTTCATAGAATGAGTCCAGAAGTTTTCCTTCTGTTTCTATTTTTTTGTAACATCTTGAGAAGAATGGTTATTAACTCTGCTTTAAATGTCTGGTAGAATTCGCCAGGGAAGCCATCTGGCCCCGGACTCTTCCTTGTTGGGAGATTTTTGATAACTTATTCAATTTCTTCACTAATTAAGGGTCTGTTTAGATTTTCTATCTCTTCCCTTTTGAATTTTGGTAGTGTGTTTATTTTGGAATTTTTCCATTTCTTTAGGTTGCCCAGTTTGTTGGCACATAATTTTTCATAGTAATCTCTGATGCATGCCTGTATTTCTGAGGGATCTGTTGTAATAGATCCATTTTCCTTCGTGATTTTGTCTATTTGAGTGTTCTCTCTTTTCTTTCTAAGGAGCCTAGCTAGAGGTTTATCAATTTTGTTTATTTTTTCAAAAAACCAACTCGGTTTCATTGATCTGTTCAACTGCTTTTTTGGATTCTATATTGTTTATTTCTGACCTGTTTTTTTTTGTTTTTATTATTTCTCTTCTTCTGCTGGGTTTGAGGTGTTCTTGCTTCTCTGCTTGTAGTTCTTTTAGGTCTGCTATTAGATTTTGTATTT
Organism: Mungos mungo; assembly: GCA_004023785.1. Taxonomy (NCBI): domain Eukaryota; kingdom Metazoa; phylum Chordata; class Mammalia; order Carnivora; family Herpestidae; genus Mungos; species Mungos mungo. The sequence goes on along the minus strand of PISW01012152.1, from coordinate 17,482 downwards.
GCTCTTTTTCTAGTTTCTTGAAATAGGTCTGGATAGCAATGCACTTTCCTCTTAAGACTGCCTTTACTGCATCCCAAAGAGTTTGGATTGTTGTATTTTCATTACATGTGTTTCCATATATTTTTAAGTTTCTTCTCTAATTGCCTGGTTGACTTATTTGTTCTTTAGTAAGGTGTTCCTTAACCTCCTTGTTTTTGGAGGTTTTCCAGACTTTTTCCTGTGGTTGATTTGACATTTCATAGCACTGTGATCTGAAAGTGTGCATGGTATGATCTTAATTTTTTTATATTTATTGAGGGCTGCTTTATGACCCAGCATGTGATCTATCTTGGAGAATGTGCCATGCGTCTTGAGAAGAAAGTGAATAAATCAGGATGTAGAGTTCTAAATATATCTGTCAAATCCATCTGTTCCAATGTGTCATTCAGGTCCATTGTTTCTTTAGTGATTTTCTGTCTAATTGATCTATCCATTGCTGTAAGTGGAGTAGTAAAGTCCCCTGCAATTAGCACATTCTTATCAATAAGATTGCTTCTGTTTGTGACTAATTGTTTTATGTATTTGGGTGCTCCCAAATTCGGTGCATAGACATTTAAAATTGTTAGCTCTTCCTGATGGATAGACCCCGTATTTTATATAATGCCCTTCTTCATCTCTTGTTACTACCTTTACTTTAAAGTCCAGTCTGTCCAATATTAGTATGGCTACCCCGGTTTTCTTTTGACTTTCAACAGCATGATAGATATTTCTCCATCCTCTTACTTTCAATCTGAAGGTGTCTTCAGGTATAAAATGAGTCTCATGTACACAGCAAATAGATGGATTTTTAAAATTCATTCTGCTAACCTATGTCGTTTGATTGGAGCATTTAGTCTGTTGACATTCAGTGTTATTATTGAAAAATATGAGTTTAGAGTCATTGTGTTCTCTGTAGGGTTCATGCTTATAGTGGTGTCTCTGGTACCTTTTGTTCCTTGCAATATTTTACTCATAGAATCTCCCTTAGGATTTCTTGTATGTCTGGTTTGGTGGTGATGAATTCCTTTAATTTTTGTTTGTTTGGGAAAATGTCTCTCTCCACTTCTATTCTGAATAACAGGCTTGCTGGATAAAGGATCTTTGCTACATATTTTTCTGTTCATCTCATTGAAGATTTCCTGCCATTTCTTTCTGGCCTGCCATGTTTGAGTGGATAGGTCTGCAACCACCCTGATATGTCACCCTTTGTATTTTAGGGTCCCTTTATCCCTAGTTGCTTTCATAACTCTCTCTATATCCTTATATTTTGCCAGTTTCACTATAATATGTCATGCAGAAGATCGATTCAAGTTATGTCTGAGGGGAGTTCTCTGTGCCTCTTGGGTTTCAATGTCTGTTTCCTTCCCCAGATTGGGGAAGTTATCAGGTATAATCTGCCCATGTACCCCTTCAAGTTCTTTTTATCTCTCTTGTTCTGTTTTGGCATTACGATAATATGGATATTGTTCCATTTGATTGCATCACTCAGTTCTGGAATTCTCCTTTGTTCTCCTGGATCAATTTGTCTCACTTTTTCTCAGATTCCTCTTTTTTCTATAATTGTGTCTTCTAATTCACCTATTCTCCTCTATTCCTCTTCAATCCATGCAGTGGCCTCCTCCTTTTTATTATTCCCCTCATTTATAGCATTTTTTATTTTTATTGTTTATTTTTTAATTTATAGCCTTTTAAAATTAATCACAACTATTTTTAAGGTCTCTAATCTTTGTAGCAATAGCTTCTCTGGTGTCATGCTTTTTTCAAGCCCAGTGATTAATTTTATGATTATTGTTCTACATTCTTTGTCAGTTATGTTGGTTATATCTGTTTTGACCAGTCTTTTAGCTGTCACTTCTTCCTGGAATATCTTTAGAAGAGAATTCTTCCATTTCATCATTTTGGCCAGCTTTCTGTCTTTTGTTAGTTTGAAAAGCTTGTTATGTGCTCTGCACCTGCGATTTCTGCTATATTAAAGGAGGCTCATTGACTGTACAGGGCATGTTCATTCAGTAAGTTTTCTTTTAATGGTGTCCCTTAGTCTTTCTTCTTGTGCATTTGATTATTTTATTCCTTATTCATAGTGCTATTTGGGACTCTCTACCATGTGTACTTTGGCTTGTTTCTTGAGGTAGCCCTATGAGGCTGTCTTCTTAGTGGACTCTGTCTCTTTTCCTCCCAGACTCTTGCAGTTCAGCGTCCTTTGGCTTCAGCTTTTCTTTGCCTGAGAGATGCATGTAGGAAGTATGAAACTCCCTATTTTTCCACCATCTTGCCTCCATTTATGTATATGTGTGTGTGTATATGTGTGTGTGTGTGTGTGCATGTAAATTGATTACACTGGAGATACTGCTTAAATTATATGAAAATAATAAAATAAACCAAAACCCTGTAACTTAAAAAACTTTCTAAAAATTAAAACAACAAAACTGATTTAAAAATAAGATACTGTAATGATAAATAAATCGAAACAATGGTTAACAATATTCCCAGAAAGAGAATACCAGGGTCAAATGTTTTACATGTACGGGAGTTTTAAAAGTGGCAAGGACATTATTATAGATAAAAATTACAGATGCATTTTACTCATTAATATAGACATAATAATCTTGAGTAAAATATGAGCAAATCACATCTAACAAGGTAGAATAACTGTAATACACATGACCAATTTTTTTCCTTATATGGAAGGCTGGTAAAATATCATATAAATAAATATAGTTCACCACACTAATAGACACAAAGATAAAACCATATAATCATTTAATCTATTTCAAAAAGTATTTGATTTTATATAACATTTATTTATATTTAAAAAGAAAGTAGTAAACTGTAAAGAAAAAAAATCCTTAACCTGATAAAAGTATCTTTTTAAAAATCTAAGTGAGTATTTAGTGATGAGGATGTTCATCATTCATTATCATCACTTCTGTTCAACATTGTATTGGAGAGCCACCAGTTCAGCAAGACAGGAAAAAGTAACTACAAGTATAGGGATTGGGAGGAAGAAATAAAGATGTCCTGCTTTGCAGATAATAAGATGAATAAAAATCAGCTTAAAATAATCTATAGACAGTATTTAAAATAATAAAATTAAAATAGAAATGTCTGTTGCATTTCTGTATATCAATAGAACACTAGAAAAAAATAATAACAGAGAAAATGTCTTTGATAATAGTATCAGAAGATTTTAAATTCCTAGGAATAAATTCTCATTGTCACTATATTTTGAAGGTATTTATTATACACAAAGCCTGATTAATACAGGTTTACAAGGAAAATTATAAGGCTCTATAATGAGATGTTAATTAGGACCTAAGTAAATGGGGTATATATCATTATTGAGTACAAGTTTTAATAGATTAATTTAATAGATTAGTATTAATTCTTCCTAAATTGATGTGAAAATTGAAGGTATCTCCCATCAAAACCTCAACAGGGTTTTTATGAAATTTTATGGTTATATATGAAATAGTAAATGACTGTTAACATCCATGAAATTTCTTTAGGGAAGACTTATTTTTTTTTTACCAATTTTTGGGATTTATTATAAAATCACTGTTATTTAGATAGTTATTTTGGCACAAGGATAGACACATTGATCAATGGAGCAAAACAAAGAGTATAGAAACAAATCTCTACATGTTTAAGATTTATGCATTTGAAAAAGATCATATATTACCAGTGGAAAAAAGAACTGATAGATAGGTTATCCAAATGGAAGAAGTTGAAGGCAGATCTCTACCTTACCTAATTATGAAATAAACAAACAAACAAAAAACTCTATTAGATTTAAATGTCAAAAACAAAACATTAATACCTATATGAAAAATACAGGTAATACATGAGTTTCTTTTGTACCTTGGAGTGGTAAAGATTTCTTGAATAAGACACGGAATTGTGATCTATAAAGCACTGGTAGTATAGGTTATATTTAAATACAGAAATCTGTTTATCATAATGTCTCTTAAAGAAACTGAAAAGTTAGGGATTAACTCAAAAGATGTTTGTAATATATATAATCAACAAAAACTTAGTATTAAAGATCTCCTACATAACTCTAGAATTCAATAAGGAAAATACAAACAACTTGACAAAAATTGGTAGCATGAAAATCGTTTATTTTAAGGAGATAAACTCACAAAAGCAGTAAATATATGACAATAAATATCTCATCATTATTAGTGATCAGAAAAACACAAAACAAGCCTTCAGCGAAATACTATTTTACCCACATGAGGCAGAATAGATATGTAGAAAAATAAACACTCCATTAACATCCCACAACAGTGACTTCTTACATTAGTACACAAATACCTCAGCTCCCCAGCTCCTTGGGTAGGATAATTCTAAGGCTGGTGTTGGCACCATTTCTTAGTGCTTCCCATTAGATTAAGCTTCATTCACCCACAAGACTGGCTAGATTAATACTTTAACCTTTATCAGCTGTAGACCCTGCCCTGTATTACTGCAATTCTCTAGTGTTATCTGCTTCTCGCATAATGAAATTTCACCTTAATTATTGCCTCAGGATCTGTTTCTTGGAACACTGAAACTAAGGTGTATTTTTTGGATAAGAATGTATTGAGACATAATGAAAATATATTAAATGTAACAGTGGGAGTGTTGGACAAGGAATTCAGCTTAGTAGTTATCTTACATGAGGAATCCAAGGGAATTTGGGAAGGATCCAGATGGGTATAGCATGATGTTTGTTAAGATTCTACCTTTTGTTCTGGATGATGGGTTTGCTGGTGAGTATTACATTACTAAAAACAACAAGTTAACCAAATAAATGAATAAATATATTTTGTTATAAACCAAGGATTATGAATTAACCCAACTCTGTGCTCCTGAGATTTGTTAGAATAGAACCAAATAGAAAGAGAGAGAGAGAAAGAGAGAGAGAGAGAGACAGAGAGAGAGAGAGAGAGAGACAGAGAGAGAGACAGAGAGAGAGAATAAGAAATAAGGGACAGAAGGAGGAGGAGGGAAGGAAGGAAGGTAGGAAAGAAGGAAGGAAGGAAGAAGGGAAGGAAGGAAGTTAGTTGTCAGTCTACATTAACAGTGAGTTCCAGGAAGAATATATTCAAAAAAGAATGGATTGGTTCTAGCAGTAAATGGAATGAGGAAAATGTTAGGAGTTAGAAGTTAGAAGTTATTAGAAATCTTACAAAAATAAGAGAAAACAATGAGAAATTCCAGAAACAAAAGCTATGAAAGATCCATGATCCAAAAATGAAGTAACTGAATGTGTGGTGTAATCTGGGGCAACTAATGGAATTTAAAAAACTAAATCCATTTTACTTAATATTAGAATATATCTTTATTTTGAAAGACATGAAAGTTATGAGATTGAAACTGTATAGATTGAAACGTAATCATAACACACACTTAATTCTGCAGTGAAACATTTTTACGTGGTAATTGTGGTAGTTTCTATTTCTTAAACAATATCAGTTTTACTTTCTTTTTTTTTTTACAATAATAATTCCAATTTTGATCAGGGCAGTGTTGTGCCAAACTAAATAAACAAAGCAAAAACGTCCCCCTGTCTCTTTCACAGCTAGCGATGGACGCCTGACATGGCTTTCACCAATGATGTTTAAGCAGAATTTGCTGAATGGAACTTGTCTTTTACCTTCTTAAGTTAACTTTCTATCTTCTCTTCCCTTCTTCCTGTCTCAGACTTTCCTCAAGATAAATGCTAGCCATAGCTTTTGGTCTCTTGCCAAATACCTGTTGCTTAATCCTTTAGTTTTCTACCACTCTACAGAAAATACTTTCCTTAAGCTTGCCAGTAACATCTTAATAGTCAAAGCCTAATTACCCCCTCTCATTACTCCTTTTCTCGAACTTATTTCTCTTTATTGGTGCAGCTCCTCAAATTCCATGATTCTGAGCCAATCCTATGCTAATTTCAAAGATCCTTCTCTGTGCCAACTCTTTTATAACCCTTAAATTTAGACATTTACCATTGTTTGCTATTATATTTCTTCTTTTTGTCAGTTATCTGTGTTTTCAAAATTATATTTGTTTCAACATTTTGGCAATTACATTGATAGAGGTTGTCCACCAGCCTGTATCTCTTCTCTAATTTCTTGTCATGTACCAGGTCTGCATTTCTAGATATGTGCTCCATAATGCCACTGCTGCCTATAAGTGTCTAAACTCAGTCTTGTCATATTTTTAAAAAAATCTGTAACCAGGTCCTCCCTCCCCATGGTGGAAATGTTTTGGCCAATGAATTGTTTTAAACTATCAGCATCAGGTATCTACCATGTGCCAGGGACTGTGCCAAAAGATTTACATTTTTCATTCTCATAGCAATTCTTTCAGGTGTGTACTATTGTTATCTCCATTTTACTGATGAGGAAACTGAGGCCTAAAGAGGTGAAGTAATCTTTCCATCAAATAAGTTTCCAGATTCTGCCAACTGTAGCTCCCAAAATTCCTGCCTGTCCCTTATTATTGCCCAGCTAACTTGCTCTCTACAGGATAACTGTCTTTCTTGTCCCAAGTCTTAATGCATCGTGCAAGATCACCTTCCTTAAACATTGATCTTTGTCTTCTCCACCCTATATGGACAAGAAGAAATTTCCAACTTTCATAAAGTTTCCTGCTCTTTCACTCTTACTTTGACTGTAGCCAAATGACCACTTGCTCAGAAGGCATGTTTCCACCTACCCACCAAAGGGATTTGTGCTTGACTTCAAAGATTAACAATCTTCCTGGCTTCATCTGTGTGTCCAGCTGGCATCCATCCTAGCTCAGAATCCAGATCTGTCCAACTTCTTGCATGGTTTGACTGCTTGTTGCAGACTTCCTCTGACCTTGTGCCCCAGGTCCAATACCTAAGCTCCTGCCATGTTCTAGTGATTAAGCCCTCCCGCCCCCAGTTCTAACCCTTTGCAGGTACTGGTCTGAGTCTAAACCTTGACAGCTCTCTTGAGGAGTGAAATTTTCTGCCAGGACTGCAGGATAGTACCTGGCACTGCTATCATGTACACCTACCACAACAGCTGCATACATGTCTGCTTCTAGCCTCCTTATTACACTATTTATATGCTTTTGAGGACTGACCTTGTCATCCCACACATGGAGCCACTGGTAAGACCATTGTCTCTGTTTGGTGTCTGACCCTCCAGACTTTTGGCTTGTCCTTAATTATCCAAAGCCAGAGCACCTTATGGAGACTCCCAAACTGCAGACTTCAGGGTATTATTAGGCACTGGGTATAGGATGGTTAAATAAATGTAGGAGACGTTTGCTTACATGTAAGTTATGTTCTTTAGATGGCACATTATAGATCTTTCAACATATTCTTGTGCATTGTAACTCTCTAAGTGAAGGAAGAACTATAGTTGAGTGGTATTTTTATTGTTATTTTAAAAAGCCTTTTTATTTAAAAAAATTTTTTTAATGTTTTATTTATTTTTGATACAGAAAGAGACAGAGCATGAAAGGGGGAGGGGCAGAGAGAGAGGGAGACACAGAATCTGAAGCAGGCTCCAGGCTCTGAGCTCTCAGCACAGAGCCCGATGCAGGGCTCGAACCCACGAACGTGAGATCTGACCTGAGCCGAAGTCGGAGGCTTAACTGACTGAGCCACCCAGGCGCCCCTAAAAAGTCTTTTTATTGCACAGGTCTCGGGTCATACTTGAGAAATGTTGACAACAACCAGAGTGGATAAATAAAGTTTTCAGGTTCTATTCTCTCACATACACTAGCCCATTAAGCAGTATCTGCATTCCAGAAACTGTAATAACCACAATCAATAAGTTTATACCCCCAAAAGCTCACAGCCCAGTAATAGAAGAATATTTCCACAGGTTAAGTGGCAGTACAATGGGTAAGGATTATTTTGAGGAAAGGAAAGAGTAAATATTTCTTCCTGGAGTGTTTGGAGAAGTTTCATAAGGAAAGGATATTCAACTTGGAAGGATGAGTGGAAATTCTATTCTAAGTACATGTAAAAGTCCAGGGTTCTACAATGCTGGGTGTTTCTAGGAAATAATATGGTTCATTGGGTCAGGGATAAAGAGTATGAAGGCCAGGCATTAGAGATAATTGTAGATTAGGGCCAATGCAAGGACTTAAAGATAAAGAAGTTAGATGTTGAGATGGTCAGAAGGAGTTTCAGGGTTTTTTTAATTAAAACATTTTTTTTACATTTTTATTTATTTTTGAGAGGCGGAGCATGAACAAGGGAGGGGCAGAAAAAGAAAGAAACAGAATCTGAAGCAGGCTCCAGGCTCTGAGCTAGCAGTCAGCATGATGCAGGGCTCAAACCTACGAACCGTGAAATCATGACCTGAGCCGAAGTTGGACGCTCAACTGACTGAGCCACCCAGGCACCCCTGGGTTTTTTTTTTTAATTTTAAGCTAAGTGGTAATGTGCAGACCCAACTTCTGATCCTGTTGCAAACAGAGGCTCGGCTTAGGAAGTCAGGCATAATGTAGACACTTTTAGTATGTCATTTATACCATTCTTCTGGACCACATTCTGTGTTACAGGACAATATTTTCTTAAAGTGAAGGACAGAATTGATCTTTTAAACTTTTTTCTAGGTTCCTTTCACAGTGACTCATCTCAGGTATATGCAAAACGAACATTGGCTTTTAGAATAAATAAAGTGTTAAGTAATTCTGTACAGCTTACAAGTTTCATGGTTTTGAGGAGAAGGAGATTGATGAGGCCTAGTGTAGAGAGGGTTGGTACCCTGGAGGTATATGGATAAAGGGGGAATTCCTCTTTGGAAAAGAGTACAACTCCTGAAAGTAGCCAAAAAAAAAAAAAGGCTTTTCCAAGACTTAAAATACAAATAAACAACTAAACAAGAATGAGGACATGTAATTAAAACAGTGTTGTCAGCATTCAGAAGACAGAGACTCATAGCTTTGAAAGCCATAAGTAGCAGCTCTGGGACCTGGCTCTGTGGCTGTCTCAAATTGCAGTTCTCTGAGCCCTCGAAGGACTAGAAATGGGAGTGGGGTGGAAAGAAAATGAAACTGAAATACTGGGTGAGGGTTGGAGAGGATATGTTATTAGAATTGATGCATAAAACAGGGACTTGGTGTTGGTCAGTGTAAGAGCTAAAAAATGGGGCAAGGCAGGAATGAAAGATGAGATTGGGATGAACAGCAGGGCTGATTCAAGAACAAGCTGATGAGCACTGACTGAGGGCTCCTTCTATTTGTTTCAGGTACAGACATGGTAGTCCTGGGGCTAGATGACTAATTAGAACAGAGGATGCATATTTGGTAGTGGGCAAGAAATAAGGTTAGTAATGGGATCAGATTGAGGAAAGCTTAATATCCCCCCCCCAAAAGTAAACTTAGGCAGTAGAAATTAAGTCCAGATTTTTTAGTGCAGAGGAGTGTGAAGGAAGCAGAAATAAATAGTACAGGTGAAAAGGAGATCATGGAGTCAGGACTACTCAGGGAATATAACTGAAACAAACTAATGTTTGTTTCTAAATTAGGGAAGGAGTCTGAAGTTGGAAAGAAGAGATATGATGAATGTTTTGATGGAAAAACTTCCTGTATGGGTGACTGATGGGATATTTGGACAAAGGCGAGGGAAGGAATCCCGGGATAACATCAAAGGTTTGCGCTTGAATGACAAAGAGCATGACTATGCCATTGACAGAAGCTGTGGTCATGGGAGACTCTGCCTGATGAGCACAAGGATCACATTACAACTGTGTCTTTGTGCAGCCTTTGTGGAGATGGTACTCAGAGAACTTGTGTTTCTTATGAACTCTGAATTATTATTTTTTAGATCATTGGAGGGAGAGGAGGATAAAGGATGGAGCATCTTTGCAAGGCATAACACATAGTGGGATGAGTACCAGTGTCTAAAAGATTGAGACTGGTACAGGAGAGAAGCACAATGCCAAGGGCCTTGGTGCTTACTGTCAGCAGGGACAGGATATTTGCTTTGCCAGTGCTGGTGGAGAACTGGGAGAAAAAGAGTGATTATGATGTGGGTGCCAGGAGGCTGGTTTAATAAGGCCTAAACATTTTCTCCAACCCTAAATATCCCAAAAGGGGAAGAAAAGTAAGCATAAAGTTTATATAAGGTCTAAACATTTTCTCTAATCCTAAATATCCCAAAAGGGGAAAAAATGAAAAGTAAGCATAAGGTTTATGTAATGTAAAATGTGAGGGTAGTGTCAGTGGAAAAAAGGCTGGAGGAAGTCAGTGAAACTAAAAGCATTCCCAAGATTAGTTTTTGGTGATGAAATCCTATTGTATTGAATATTACTTTATAATACTTTAGATTGTCAGCTAAGCCTTAAGGATGTTTTATATTGCATGGAATATCACTTTAACCATTTAACCATGGCATAAATCACATCTGAATATCGAACATATATTTTAGGAAGTAACAGGTGAGGCCACTGAATTTGGCATCTTGATGAAAGCAGTGCCCAGGGAATAAACCCTGACATTAACCAGTCATCTTAGCTTACTAAGAAAGTGCCACACTTACTTGATCCTCTGTCAAGGAACACAGCCAACCCCAATAGATGCTGGGTATCTAATGCTCTCTTCACCTTCAGAAAAAGTCCCCAAATTATTCTACCAGACCTGCCGTTGGGAAGGGTGTGTTGCTGGAGCTTTCTCTGAGCTGTTACTTTAGGCCTGGCTGTGATGGCTTTTTGATGGATTATTTTTTTCTTAGATGAGGAATAAGTGACAGAAGGCTGGTCACTGGACGATTTTAAAATAAGGTAAAAGGTTAGTGATGTATTATGACTCTCATGATAACATCTGTAATGGAACTGCCACAATAGAAACAGTTCTTCGGTGCTGTGTATCCTGGATGATAATTTGTGAAGGTCAGATCAGCACAGAATATATAGTATATCAGTGACAGTGTCAAAAATGACTTAGGATTAGTGGATCTCAGAGAATGGAACTGACCCAGGCAAGAAGGGTGCCCTCAAATTCATCACTGCCCCAAGGGGAACATGGTATTGATGGGTTTGAAAAAGTCACCCTCGCTGACCTCACCATAAATGGATGGTCCAACCAGTGAGACCAGCTTCTGTAGAACAGGGAAGTTGGAATTCTTTTTCATCACAATCCATTTGAAACTCATCCAGGTATTTGTTCTTGAGTTGGTAGAAGAGTTTATTAGAAAATTTTAGAAGATGTCGATGTAAATTAAGAAACTTATTTAGAAACTCTAAGAGAGCAGTTAGCTAACTTTAATATCTATCCGAGTACAAAAAACCCTCCAGCAATATCTAATTTCTCATAGACCTTATTAAAAAAACTGTTCAGAACATGCCTTAAATGCGTTATGATACATGAAACAGTAAATGGAAAAAATGTGCTCTAAGAAAACACAAAGGTTTTGGAACAAAATTATTAATCCCCAGTGAAATCAATCAGGAACCTTTTAGATTAGTAATGGGTAGATTTATATGGGTACCCACAGGGATCACACCATGTAGTAATGTTTGGTTATTATACAATTTCTTATATTCTTGTTTATTTAAATTCTAGTTAATTAACATATAATGTAATATTGGTTTCAGGAGTAGAATTACACACACACACACACACACACACACACATGTATATATATATTTCTGGGTTTTATATTCTGTTCCTCTGGTCTATGTGTCTGTTTTTGTGCCAATACCATACTATCTTGATGACTACAGCTTTGTAATATAGCTTGACGTCCACAATTGTGATGCCTCCAGCTTTGCTTTTCTTTTTCAAGAGTACTTTGGCTATTTGGGTTGTGTGTGTGTGTGTGTGTGTGTGTGTGTGTGGTTCCACACAAATTTTAGAATTGTTTTTTCTAGCTCTGTGAAAGATATGTGTTGTATTTTGATAGGGATTGTATTAAGCATGTAGATTGTTTTGGGTAGTATAGACATTTTAACAACATTTGTTCTTCCAATCCATGAAGAAACCACCTCACACCTGTCAGAATGGCTAAAATTAAAAACTTAGGAAACAAAAGATGTTGGTGAAGATGTGGAAAATGTTTATCATCAACAATAGTCAAATTATGCAAAGAGTCCAAATGTCCATCAACTGATGAATAGATAAAGAGGATATGGTATACACACACACACACACACACACACACACACTCACACACACAATGGCATACTACTCAGTGTTGAAAAAGAATGAAATCTTGCCATTTGCAACAATGTGAATGGGACTACAAGGTATTAGGCTAAGAGAGATAAGTCTATCAGAAAGACAAATATCACTTGATTTCACTCATAAATGGAATTTAAGAAAAACAACAAATGAACATAGGGGAAGAGAAGGATAAAAATAAAATAAAAGCAGAGAGAGACACAATCCATAAGAGACTCTTAAATACAGTGAACAAACTGAGGGTTGCTGGAGGGGAGGTGGGTGGAGGATGGGATGAATGGGTGATGGGCATTAAGAAGAGGACTTTTTGGAATGGGCACTGAGTGTCATATATATGAAATTAATCATTGGGATTTGCTCCTGAAACCAAGACTACACTGTATGTTAACTAACTTGAATTTAAAATAATAATTTAAAAAATGCCAGCCTCATCTTTCAGAAGCATGCAATCTATAGAGGAACACAAAATGAAATTTGGCACTCTGTAACAGTATTATGTACAGAAGGAGAGGAGAAGAGAGGAGAGAGAGAGTCAGAAGAGCATAAGATGGGAATGGAAGCTTACTGGGGAAAATAATGTTTGAGGAATGGTGGGGGGAGAAATTCCAGGCAGATAAAATAACATATGAAAAGTCACAGAAGTGTGGGAGAGTACAGCAAGTCCAAAAAGTTGTTTTTCTCTGGATGGAGATGTAACATTAGCATTTGATTATATTGGAGAAGTGAATCATGAGATCCAGTTTATGAAGGCTTTGTGCACTCAAGAGTGTGAACCTGATTTCAAATGTGAAGAGGACTTTCAATGTATGACTTAGACAGCATAACTTATCAGCCTCCAAGGTAAGAACATAGATTTGTTCTAAATTTTGCTCCTAACAGCATAGACTAATCTTGGTTTTGTAATGATTGAGCTGCAGTAGCCTCTGCTCTATGAATTGTGTCCATTCTCACTCAAGGTATCACAAAGTTAGCATCCTTCCATCAGTATAAAATTTAGCACAGAAAACAAGCCAAACAAGCACTGTGTCACAATGTCCTGGATAGTCTGAACATCCAAGGAACCTATGCCTATTCCCTCCCGGAAGAAGAGGATGATGAGAGAGTTGTTATTTATAGGACAGAGGCCTACTCAAAGGGCCTCTAAAAAATTAGATGATTAGATGATAAGCAACTAGTACTGGGAAACAGCAATGCCTGGATAGTTTCCAAATCTTAAGGTTTAACCACACTTTAATCTGTATCATAGATCACAGGTAAATTTTGTGGATAAATAGTAATATTTATGAAGTATTCTCTTTATGCTGGGTGCTTGTTAAGTTTTCCTGAAATACTCATAATGTGTGAGAAACTGGTTTCCCAATTGTAACTCTACAGTAAAGATGATAAAAGCTGCTTGATGCAAGAGTAAGCACACTTTACCATATTCTGTGAATAGGTTTCGGAAAGTGATACAGACAGGATGAAAACATTCCAGGTGCAATACACCTGTAGGACAGATGTGAGTCTAATTCTGTCTATACATGAAAGGCACATTAAAGGACAAATTTGTTTATCTCTGGGAGATGAGAGTAAAGCAATGTTTATTCCTTCTTTAGATATTTCTTCTAGAATAAATACAAACTATTTTTATAAAGTTGTAATTTTTGATGGCTGAAAAGGAGCCCAAAAGCTATGAGGGAAAGATATCTCTATGTTCTTCTAATTGTCCCTTAAACCATTGCTATGCATGAAACTTTTTATTCTATCAATCTGAGAGTCAGAAGGTGGAGCTGGATTTAAGTTTCCATAGCTAGAGGAGGAAGGCAGGAGATGGATGGAACTACTTGTTAATGGAAGACTTGATAGCTGAGCAATCAGAAGTTGAATGGCTCTGCTGTACGCAGAACTGATTAGGGACCTCAGGGACTGAAGGTAGCACAAAGGGGAATAATCCACTCTCCTTACCTCTGCACAGATCCAACTGATTGTCTGGCATCAAGAGCGTTCTAAGACCACAAGCTGGGTGTTGGTGTTGTTGCATAATGGGCAGGGGTGAACTGACAAAGTCAGAGCAGGGCCCATTAAGGCAGGTGTGTGGACAGGTGGCAGCGATGGCTAAACACCAGGGCAGGTGCGGGTCATGAGCATGAGGGTGAGACTTTTCAGGACTTGAAATAATGGGGAAGACCTTGGGGCTGACCAAATTTGAGCCGTCCAGGGTGGTCTTGTTTTGTGATCACAGGCTGATGGAGGCTCAGTATGGAGTTATGTTACTAGGACCTGAAATAAGATTCATTCATGAGTAAGTAAGAACTGAAACAGTTGACATTCATCCCAAAGCTTACCACAGGTTTTGGTTGGTTTTATTGTTGTAATAAGCACTAGAGTAGGCAAAGGAGCTGTTGGTTGCTTGGGTTCTTAGAAGGGAAAGTGGCAGATGTGCTGATAGTCCCATCCCTGCCAGGCCACAAGAAATGTAAGGAGAGGCAGGCTTTCAACATTGGGGACCACATCTCCCTATTAAGGGCATATCAGAACCTCTTCTGCAGCTCCTGCAAACTAAATGCTAGTGCATTAAAGTGAAACAAAAATGGATAGACTTGGGCATTTGGTTGTGTGAATAAGAACTTCCTGATATGACTGGGGAAGCCCAGCTGTGCTTGAATGCAGGCCAGACCAGAAGTCAATGTGACACCCACAATCTTTATGAGAGCTCTGAAGGAGCTGACTCTTATCCTCATATGGCCACAGGAGACTACCTTCAGGACAGACGCTAAAGTAAATGACTGCTAGGAAAGTATATTTAAAAAGGAGAGAGTACTATTTTCAGATATTTCCCTCCCCTGGACAGATGAATAAAATTTCAGGAAGAATGTGTTCATCCAACATTTTAATAAATGAATGGATACAGTAGCCACTATTTCTAGGCTCAGGAGGGGAACAAGGACTACATTTAAAAAAAACCTATGAATCATGTTTTAGGGTTTATTGGTATGACATATAGATGAAATATAGCTGCTATTTTATTTTATTTTTAAATAGATGTAGGGGCACCTGGGTGCCTCAGTTGGTTAAGCATCTGACTTTTGTTCAGGTCATGATCTCAATAGTCTGTGAGTTCAAGCCCTGAATCAGGCTCTGTGCTGACAGCTCAGAACCTGGAGCCCACTTCAGATTCTGTGTCTCTCTCTCTGCCCCTCTCCCGCTCACTCTGTCTCTCTCTCTCTCAAAATAAAATAAAGACATAAAAAATAAAAAAATAAAAGTAAATAAATAAATAAATAAAATAGATGTACCAGGAAGGTTGGGAAGATGGTGGAGTAGGAGGACCCATGCTTACCTCAACTCATGAATACAACTAGATAACACTCACATCAGCATAAATAACCAAGAAAAATGACCCAAACTCTAGAAGAACAAACTCTACAACTAAAGGTAGAGAAGAGGCCTAGGAAAACGTAGGAAGGGTGAAGGCACAGTTTGGGATGGAAGGGGTTTGTGGCTTTCCACCGTCAGGGTGATCTGGGGTCATGGAAAAAATAAGAAACAGATCATTGCACTGGGGAACAAGCTCAGGGAAGACATTTCCCCATAACATTTGGTTTTGAAAGCCAGAAGGGACAAATTTTGTAGAATTTTGTGAGTTCTTACTAAAGTCTGAAATTTTATTTTATTTTTTAATATATTTTATTTTCAAGTTAGCTAATACACCATGTATGCAGTGTGCTCTTGGTTTCGGGGGTAGATTTCTATGATTCCTTGCCTACATACAACACCCAGGGCTCATCCCAAAAAGTGTCCTCCTCAATGCCCATCACCCATTTCCCCCTCTCCTCCCCTCCACCATCAAACCTCAGTTTGATCTCTGTATTTAAGAGTCTCTTGTGGTTTGCCTCCCTCTCTGTTTGAAACTATTTTTCCCCTTCCCTTCCCCCCGTTCTTGCTTTAAGTTTCTTAAGTTCCACATATAAGTGAAAACATATGATATCTGTCTTTATCTGACTGACTTGCTTCACTTATCATAATACCCTCCAGATCCATCCACATTGTTACATATGGCAGGATTTCACTCCTTCTCATTGCCAAGTAGTATTCCATTGTATATAAAAATCACATCTTCTTTTTAAAAAATATTTTAATATGTATTTATTTTTGAGAAACAGAAACAGAGTGTGAGCATGGGAGGGGCAGAGAGAAGAGGGAGACACAGAATCTGAAGCAGGCTCCAGGCTCCAAACTGTCAGCCAGAGCTTGATGTGGTGCTTGAACCCAGGAACTGTGAGATCATGACCTAAGCTGAAGTTAGATGCTTAACCAAGTGAGCCACCCTGGGACCCCTAAACTATGTATATTTTTATCCACTCATCAGTTGATGGACATTTGTGCTCTTCCCATAATTTGGCTATTGTTGAAAGAATTACTGTAAACATTGGGGTACAAATGTCCTTATGAATCAGCAGTCCTGTATCCTTTGGATAAATTCCTAGTAGTCCTATTGCTTGATCATAGGGTAGTTCCGTTTTTAATTTTTTAAGGAATCTCCACACTTTTCCAGAGCAGTTGCACCAGTTTTCATTCCCACCAACAGTGCAAGAGGGTTCCCCTTTCTCCATATCCTTGCCAAAATCTTTTGTTTCTTGAGTTTTTAATTTTAGCCACTCTGACAGATGTGAGGTAGTCCTCAATGTGGTTTTGATTTGTATTTCCCTGATGATGAATGATGTTGAGCATCTTTTCATGAGTCTGTGGGCCATCTGGATGTCTTCTTTGGAAAAGTGTCTGTTCATGTCCTCTGCCTATTTCTTCATTGTATTATTTGCTTTTCAGGTGTTGAGTTTGTTGAATTCTTTAGATATTTTGGATACTAACCCTTTATCTGATATGTGATTTTCAGATATCTTCTCACATTGGGTTGGTTGCCATTTAGTTTCGTTGATTATTTCCTTTGCAGTGCAGAAGCTTTTTTTTTCTTTCCATAATATTTTATTGTCAAATTGTTTTCCATACAACATCCAGTGCTCTTCCCCTTAAGTGCCCTCCACCATCACCACCCCCTCTTTCCCCCCTCCCCCTTCCCCTTCAACTCTCAGTTCATTTTCAGCATTCAATAGTCCCTCAATTTTTGCATCCCTCTCTCTCCCCAACTCTCTCTCCCTCCTCCGCCCACCCCCCCCCGGTTCTCCATTAGGTCTCTCTTGTTTTCCTGCTAGACCGATGAGTGCAAACATATGGTTTCTGTCCTTCTCTGCCTGGCTTACTTCTCTCAGCATGACACCCTCAAGGTCCATCCACTTTCCTACAAAGGGCCATATGTCATTCCCTCTCATTGCCATGTAGTACTCCATCGTGA
>PISW01012151.1:0-34623 GCA_004023785.1 Mungos mungo | reverse complement strand
AACGAGTGCCAGAAAACCTTCTCAACAAGGGTGTAAGGCCCCATGGGCTGCCCTGGATGGGAAAGCCACCTGTCCAGCCTCCTCAGCGGATAAGCTACACCAAGGCTCAACCCTAAGGGGTTTCACCTAACAGATGTGAAGAAAGAATGAATTTGGGGCACATGACTGGCACAGAATTATCAAGCGACAAACCCAGAATGAGGCCATGATATTTCCATGGCTGGGGTGGAGCTGCCGACAGGGACACTGAGCCAAAACCTAACCCTGGCCCACATCATCAGGAGGCCCCTGAGCCCGAACTCTAATCCTGACACGCACCCCAACACGCGTTCTCAACTTAGGCCTCCAGGAAGTTCATTGCACTGCTGGTGACTTGGCCACTGCCACCTCCCTCGACCTAGCCCTAACCCTTGCCAGGCTCCAGCTTTAAAGAGGCCCATCTCTTAGGTCTGGGGAATAAATGATACAGGGGCCCACGACTGGTACAGAACTATTCAGTAATCAACCCAAAATTGCACCATGACATTTCCACAGCTGCTATGGAGCTGTAGAGAGGGATCCTGAGCCGAAACCTAACCCTAGCCCAAACAATAGGCTGCCCCCTGAGACTAAAGCCTAGGCCCAACCTGCCCCCTAACACATGTCATCAACTCAGCCCTCCGGAGAGACACTGAATGATTGGTGGTTCAGCCCCTGACATCTCCTAGCCATGGCCCGGCGCCAAGGGGGTTCCACCTCCTAGATCAGAGGAAAGAACGGATTTGGGTCCCATGACCAGTGCGCCATCATTCAGAAGGAATCCAAGAGTCCTCCATGACATTTCCAGGGTCAGAATGGACCTGCAGAACGGGATCATGTACCAAAACCTCAGCCCAAAACACAATCAGCCTCCCACTGCCCCCAAACCCTATGCCTATCCCACACCCTAAGAGACACCCTCAACTCAGCCCCCCAGAAAGACCACTGGACTGGTGTCATTTTGGTCCCTGAAATGTCCCGGAACCTAACCCCAACTGTAGCCAAAGCTCTTTCTCTACGGGGGCCCAATTCCTAGGTCTGAGATGAGAATGGATTTTGGGGCCTATAAACACTGCAGGATTATTCAGCATGGAACTTGGAAAATCGCCATGACATTTTCAAAGCAAGGATGGAGCTGCATAAGGGGCATAGTGAGGCCAAACCTCAGCTTGGCCCACACCACAGGCTGGCCCGTGAACCCAAGGAAGAAGCCAGACCCCCACCGTACCAAGTGCCCCCAACTCAGCCCTCTGGAGAGACTGTGCTGCTGGAGGTTCAGCCTCCGGGCGCCTCAGGGGACCTAACCCTAACCCTAGCCAGGGCTCTTCCCTAAGGGGGCTCACCATTGGGGTCCAAGAAAAGAACAGATTTGGGGCCAGTGACCAATGGGGAATATCTCAGAGTGGAAGCCAGAATTTTGCCATGACCTTTCCATGACCAGGATGGAGCTGCGGGAGGGGATAGATGCTGAGCCTACCCCTACCCCTACCCCTCACCCACAGAATCTTCTGACTCCAGAACCCAAACCCTAAGCCTGAATTATGGCCTACCACGTGACCTCAACTCAGCCCACCGGGGAGATGACTGCACCGCCAGTACTCTGCTCTTGACACCTAAGGGGACCTAACCCTAACGTAGCTCAGGCTCTTTCTCAAAGAGGGCTCTCCTCCTAGGACAGAGAAAAGAACAACTTTGGAGTCCATGACTGGTGCATAATTATTCACTGAGGAACCCAGGAGTCAGCCATGACATTTCCAGGGTCAGAATGGACCTGCTGAAGGGAACCCAGGGCCAGAACAAAGCCTGGAACACACAATCGGCTCTCCCCTGCCCACAAACCCTAAGGGTGTCCCGCACCCTAACTGGAGTCCTGAACTCAGCCCTCCAGGGAGATCACTGAATTGGTGTTGGTGTGATCCTGGGACCTAATCCTAACCCTGTCCCTGGCTCTTTTCCTAAGGGGGCCCACCACCTAGGCGTGAGAAAAGAACAGATTTGTAGCTCATGACTGGCACAGACTTATTCAGGGATGAACCCATAAATTTCCATGACATTTTCATAGTGGGAACAGAGAGGCAGAACAGGATCCTAACAAAACCAAGCCTATCCCACACCATCATCAGACTCCTGAGCCCAAACTCTGACACACCGCTTAACACCCGTCCTCGCTCAGCCCTCCGGGGAGGTCACTGCATTCCTGGCAGCTGCCACCCCCCTCGACCTACTCCTATCCCTAGCCAGGACTCTGAACCTAAGGGGTCCACCACCTCGTTTGAGGAAAGAATGGGTTTGGGACCCATGACTTACACAGAATTATTCAATGAGGAACCCAGAAACTCCCCCTGACATTTACATGTCCAGGAGAGGGCATTAGAATGGGATGCTGAGCCAAAAGCCAAGCCTGACCCACAAAATCAGCTGACCCCAGAACCCAAACCTTAAGCCTGACACGTACCCTAAAATGAGCCCTCACCTCAGCCCTCTGGAGAGATCACATCACTCCTGGTGTTTTGGTTTCTGCAACCTCCTGGAATAGGTCTGAAGAAAGAACTGACTCGAGGCCCATGATAGGCACAGTATTATTCAGAGAGGATCCCAGAAATTTGCCAGGACATTTTAATGGCAGGGATGGAGTTATGGAAAGGGATCCTGCGCCAGAAACTAACCCTGGCCCACACAACTGTCCAGCCCCTGAACCCAAACCCTAAGCCTGACCCACATCGTAACATGCACCTCAACTCAGCCTTCCAGGGATATCACTGCACTGCTGGTGGTTCGGTCCCTGCCACCTTCCTGGACCTAATTGTAAAACTAGCCATGGCTGGGCACTAAGGGGGGCCACCTAAATAGGTGTGAGGAAGGAACGGAATGGGGCCCACGACTGATGCAGTATTATTCATTGAGGAACCCAGAAGTTCTCCATGACATTTCCAGCCCATGCATGGATTTACAGAACTGGATCATGAGCCAAAACCTAAGCCAGGCCCATGTAATTTTCCAGCCCTGGAACACAAAACCTAAGCCTGATCTGTGTTGTAACATACGCCCTCAACTCAGCCCTCCAAGGAGATCACTGCACTGCTGGCAGTTGGGGCCCTGCCACCTCCCTGGACCTAACGCTAACCCTAACCCTAATCCTTACCTTAACCCGAACCCGAGCCTGAACATTAACCCTAACCATAACCAGTACCCTAACCCAACCAGAACCTAACCCCCAACACTAACGTGAACCCGAACCTGAATCCAAACCCAATCCCTCGCCTTAACCCCTGAACCTGAACCTGATCTTTAGCCCTCGCCTGAACCCAAACCCGAACCCTAACGTCTTTCCCTAATTCCCATCTCATGTCCCTAACTCCTGTTCCTAACCCAAACCCAATCTCTGTCCTGAACCCTAACTCAAACCCACACCATGAGCCTCACTACTGAACCTGACCCCTAAGCTGGCCATTGACCCTAAATCTCACCCTCAACTCAGCCCTCCAGGGAGGTCTCCACACTGAGGGCGGATAGCCCCCTGCCATTGCCAGGACCTAACCCTAACCCTAGCCATGGCTCTGGCTCTACCTGGAGCCATATCCTAGGTCTGAGGAACCAACACAAGATTACGCAGCTAGGAAGCCAGAAGGACACTGTGCATTTGCAAATACCAGGATGGAGCTAGAGAGTATGAATCTGAAGGAAACCCTACCCTAACCCACACCATCATCCTAGCCCCTAAACCCAAACCCTAAGCCTTACGCTCATCCAAACACTCGTCCTCAACTCAGCCCTCCTGGGAGGTCTATGCCCTGCCAGAGGACAGGTCCCTGCCATCTTCCAGGTCCTAACCCAAACCTGATCACATATTGAACCTCAACTCTAACTTGAACCTGAACACTCAACAAAAATATATAAATGGAAATAAGCACACACAATATGATGGATTCACTTATCATTGAGGAACTGCCATGTTATACAAGAAGATACCCCTGCCTACCTGTTGAAGTGCTGCAGACTGAAAAACAGACAACAGTCACCACATACATCCCTTACACGGCGATCTGGACGACAGTTCTGAGGCTTATCCAAACCTAACCAGTCTCACCTAATGATCTAACGATTACATCCCTCGTCTGTAGATGGCTGCTCTGAAAAATCATGTACAACCATAAACTTTCAGGCATTTATACAGTGCTGTTCTATTCATTATGACCCCAAACCCAAAGCAATCCAGACCTCTCACAATGTATGACACATACCCAAATCGGGGAGTGTCCTTGTGATGGAATACTATCCAGCAATGAAAGGAAATGAACATTCAACTCATGTAGAGACATGGATGAATCTTGCATCTGTGTCCGTGAGCAAAAGAAGCCAGTCTGCAGAGGCTGCACGTCGTGGCCCCATTTTGTGACGCACTGGCAAACAGATCAGGGGGCGCCAGGGTTCATGGGGGCTGGGGACTCAAAATACTCCGTACGATAATTTCATGGTTGATATTTTTCACTCAGCATTTGTCAAAACCCAGACCGCCCAAAGAGTAAATCATAGAATGGAAGTGTTGAACTCCTGCTGAATCCCTAAAACTAATATAATACTGAAAGTCAACTATACTTCAGTAAAAAAGACAAAAGGGTAAATCGTAATGTCTGGAAAAAACACATTATTTAGGTTGAAGCAATATTCTCGGATGAAATACAACATGACAAAGAATCTCACTCTCATCATTTCAAACAAATGTTTGAGAACCATCACTGCTCAGGCCGGCACGGATGGTGACCACATAAAAGGCCATGCTGTGACCCAGTGGACCTCTATCCATTAAAGGCAAAAATGACTGCACATGAACATTGAACAGTGTCTTATTTTTTCATGTTTTTTACTTTTATTTAAGCTTTGGTGAGGACACTTAATGTGGAAGCAACCCTCCGACCAGTTGTTAGGTGTCAGACACAGTCCAGTCCCACTACTTACAGGCACACTGCTGTGCATGAGCTCTGGCTCGTACGTCTATCTTTACACCAGTGTCACACTGCTTCAGTCACTGTGGCTTTGGTGGGTATTTTAACATTGGGAAACGTGATGCCTCCAGCTTTGTTCCGTTTCAAGATTGTTTTCCTGACTTGAAGTTTCCTGTGATGCTATAAGAATTTTAAAATTGGGATTTCTACTTCTATAAGGAATGTGACAGACTTTGAAGGACCACAGTGAATCTGTAGGCAGCTTTGGGGACACTGCACACCTAAACAGCGACGTGTCTTCCAGCCCATGAGTGCGGTGTCTATCTTCTGATGCCTTGTAGGATTTCTTTCATCGATGTTCTGTAGGTTTTTGCATACAGGTCTTTCAATTCCCTAGGTAAGCTTATGCCTAGGTGTTTTATTCTTCTCTATGCTATCGTGCATGAGAGTATTTATAGACTACGTATAGACTAGACTATGTATGGCTGACTTCATATCCTGCAGCTTGATTTTGTTTATTTCTAACAGGTTTCCTTGTGTGTGGTCTTTAAATTTTCCGCATACAAGATCATGCCATCTGCAAACAGGGACAATTTTACTCCTCTTTTCCAATTTGTGTGCCTTTCCTTTCTTTTCTCACCTAATTGTTCTGATTTGAACTTCCAGTACGCTGTCGTGTAGAAAGCAGAGAGAAGGCAGCTGTGCCTGCCCCTGACCAGTGGGAAAGGTGTTCACTCAGAGTCTGAAAGTAGCTGTAGATCCGTGTTGTGTTAGGTAACCTTCCTCTCTTCCTACATTGTTTGGGCCTTTTATCACAAAAGGGTGTTGAGTCTTCTCAAATGCTTCTCCTGCATCTGTGACCCCTTGACGTGCATGTGTTGGGTTATCCTTGCATCCAAGGGGTAAATCTCACTTGGTCATGATGCACACACCTGTGCAGTTTCTCCCTGATTCAGTCTTGGTACGCTGTATGTTTCTAGGCGTTTTTCTTGTAGATAAAGCATTGTGTTGACATGCGATTGCTTGCAGTAGTCTGTCATGATCATTTTTATTTTTTGCAGGGCATCAGTTGTAATATCCCTGCTTTCATTTCTGATTTTTTCATCTTTTTATTCCTTATTCTAACTAAACTTTTGTCAATATTGTTCATTTCAAAAAAAACAAACAACTCTTGGTTTTATTAATCTTTTCTATTGTTTTCCTGTTCTCTATATCATTTATTTCTTCCTTTTTTATGGTTTTTATTTATTTATTTTTGAGAGACAGAGACAGAGGGAGCAGGGGAGGGTTAGAGAGAGAGGGAGATACAGAATCTGAAACAGGCTCCAGGCTCTGAGCTAGCTGTCAGCACAGAACCCGACGTGGGGCTCGAACCCATGAGCCATGAGATCATGACCTCAGCCGAAGCCCGATGCTTAACCGACTGAGCCACCCAGGTGCCCCTATTTCATTTATTTCTACTGCAATCTTTCTGCTTTTAGTATGATCTTTCTTTTCTGGTTCCCTGAGCTGTGGTTATGTTGTTTATCAGAGATCTTTATTCTTTTTTTAAACTCAGACATTTATCAGTATAAACATCCTTCTTAGTACAGCTTTTGCTACATCTCATAACTTTCTTAAATTTTTTTCATTCTTTTTTTTTAATGTTTATTTATTTATTTTTGAGAGGGAGAGAGAGTGTGAGTAGGGCGGCAGGGAGGGAAAGCAGGGAGAGAAGGAGACACAGAATCAGAAGCAGGCTCCAAGGCTCCGACCCATCAGCACAGAACCCTACACAGGACTTGAACTGAAGTGAGATCATGACCTCTTAACAGACTGGCCCACCCAGGCACTCCTGCATCTCATAGATTTTGTTGTGCTGTGTTTTCATGTTTGTTGGTCTCAGGATTTAAACAAATTTTTTTTTAATGTTTATTTATTTTTGAGAGAGAGAGAGAGAGAGAGACAGAATGCAAGTGGGGGAGGGGCAGAGAGGGAGACCCAAAATCTGAAGCAGGGTCCAGGCTCCAAGCTGTCAACACAGATCCTGACATGGTGCTAGAACTCATGAACTGTGAGATCATGACCTGGGCTAAAGTCAGACACAACCGACTGAGCCACCCAGGCGCCCCTCAGGATATTTTTTTTAATTTAACTTTTGATTTCTGGTTTGACCAGCTGGGTGTTCAACAGTGTGTTAACACCCCACTATTTGTGGAGCGCCTGGGTGGCTCAGTCGATTGAGCGTCGGCTTCGGCTCAGGTCGAGATCTCGCAGTTCGTGGGTTCAAGCCTCACATCAGGCTCTGTGCTGACAGCTAGCTCAAAGCTTGGAGCCCGTCTTCAGATTCTGTGTCTCCTTCTCTCTCTCTCTGACCCTCTCCTGCTCATGCTCTCTCTCTCTCTCAAAAATAAATAAAAACATTTAAAAAAAGATCCAGCTACTTGTGAATTTTCCAGTTTTCCTTCTACTGTTAATTTCTAGTTCCACTCTACTGAGGTCAGGATAGATTATTGGTATGACTTCAATCTCCTCACAGTTGTCAATCTATTGGTGTCATCACGTGTCATCTGCCCTGAAGGAGTTTTGCTGGAGAAGGGTGTGCACTCTGTTGCTGAGGAGGCCAGACCTGGGTCCTGCTGTGGGCTCCCCTCTGATGCCTCCTCCAATTTCTCTCTTCAGTTTACTTTAGTTTATGCAGGAAAATTCCAGTAAGATATTCATTCAGCCACCAAGGACGTGGATCTAATTCCTCACGCCCTTAGGATGACCTTGACCCTGACCACATCCCTGACCTTAACCCTAACTGAACAGCCTTTACTGTTAATCCTCCAAAAACTTCTCAATAGAATCCCTGCATTAGCAGACGATTTCTTCATCTTCCCCTCTAGTTACTTTATACTTTAAATAGGACTACTGTGGCTGATAAAGTATATCTTTATTTTATCAATGTAACTTAATTTAAAGAGCCACATGTCACTAGTGCCTTCCATGTTGGGACACAGCACCAAACAGTGCCCTGTGAGTGGCCTAGGAGATAATCACCACATGCATGGATGGATTTGCCCCAACACTCTTCCTTCAGTGCAGGTGGACATTCAGAAACTATGTGCATTTCCCGGCCGATCTCCTGCCCACCGTGTCCCTAGGGTATCAGGTCTACGTGGCCTACAGCAGTGACTAAAAAACCCTGGAGAGCTCCTTGATGTCAGGACCCGGCCAGACTGTCCACAACTTCAGGTCATAGGTGTCACTGCAGGGACCTCACCAGCTGTTTCTTTCCAGATGAGGACACTGATGAAACTGCAAATTCCCACAGGACTCCCACAGGAGCAGTGTGCTTGTGAGATCACGTGGCAGCGAAGATGGAAAGAATGAAGACTCCGAAGGCTGCGGTAAACTTCAGTAGTTCCTAGAAAAAGCCTCTTAGCAATTTTGTCCAGGTAGCCCTTGCAGTGATGTTGGAAGTAGAATATGGCATGTAAGAAATCCTAGCAGCCTCTGCTCTTATGGAGAATAAAGGTGTCTAAGACCCTGAGTACTGTTTGTGGCAGATGAAAAGAAACTGTAATTTTCAAGTGGATATCACCGAAATATTCTCTCCTGATTGTTTCCAATACAAAGAAAACGGAACTTGCTTTTCTTTCCCGTTTAGGTCACGTGACTTCCCTCTAGTCTTCTGCAGAGGGCCAAGGATCAGTTTCCAGGTCTGAACCAGGTGGCCTCCGGGGACACCACTCTAGCCTTAGGCTTGCTGCTGTTGCTGCTACATCATGGCTGAATGTGGCAGGGCTATTTGTCTCTGACCCTGTGAGAGGTGAGCAGTTCCTCCAGGAGCTGGGAGTAAGACAGAAGAGGAAAGAGCTGTGTACCTGTGTTGCGGAATCCGGTCTGGATCACCTGGCAGAAGAACCAAGCGGTACTCAGAGATCTTGAAAGGGAGGAGGTTTACTTTACACCGGGGGGCTCAGAGATCATTCTCCAGAGATCTGAGCCCAGAGCATTAGCAGAGAGAACAGTGTATAGCCAGTTACTTGCGCATTTTCTCATTAATCAGCGACAGGTGTTTCCTATCCTCTTACAGCAGATGCTCCCTATCACCTGTACAGGTACCTGTTGTCAGCAATTCCGGCCTTTTACTGATTGGAGATTCCCATCCAAAGTCCTGGATTCACCCAAAATTGGGCTATTAAATATATAAACTGAGCTGCTTCATTCCACAAATCACAACCGTTAAAAATAAGGCTAACAGAAAAACTGGGGAGCGTTCTTAGGTCTCAGACATGGGAGTTGTCCAAAGGCTGGTAAAGGAGCCCTAGGAGCTGTCCAGGTTCTGAAAACGTGTTGAAAGGGGATTAAAGAGGTTTTTGTAGTTATGTTTCGAGGTCTCCTGCCCTCTCCGTCTATAAATACACGTGTTCGGAGGGGAGAGTCACGGCTGCTGCCTACTGCTAATGAATGGGGAAAACGTCTACTTATATCAGGGTTGTAACCAACATTAAGAATTATAATCATCTTGCTTTTCAGTTAGGATTTTAGGTTGTTGCAGCCTAAATAGCAATTCATTTGGGAAATAAATGAATGGATACTGTTAACTTAGGAAAATTCCCTTGGGCAGAATTTTCCTTTTTTGATTATGAAAATTCTCCAAACATACTACAGAGAATGACATAATGAATATCTACACACCAACACAGAAACTTTGCAATTATTATAATTTTGCCATATTTGCTTCACATTTTCTATTGTTAAAGATTGTAGGGTATAGACATCACAAGATTTCACTCCTAATTAATTCAGTCTGCAGCTATACTAAAGGAGACATCATTGCCTGCAAAACCACACGAGCATTTTGCACCTAAAAAAACTTAAGAAAACATTACTGCATATCTTCCAATAGTCAGTTAGGAAGGGTTTTTCAAAAAAACAATTAACATTAGAAAGTGGAGGAAATATTGGGCATTGAGAACAGGCCGAGAAATGGTATTTCCCTGGCTAAGAATTTAGGAGTTTCAAAGAGGAATCAACAGAAAAATCCCCTTTGTAAAAAGAAAAGAGAAGCCATTTTTTCCATGAAGCCACAAGGACAGCCCTATAATTACACGTAAGAACTTGCCTGTATCCTGCCTGGTGTACCCATATGTCCTAACTTTTCCTATTCTGTAAGAACCACTGAACCCAAGAAACTGTATCTCTGCTTTCTCACTGATGCATCCCAGCATGCAAAGTGTCTGGGCAGTCGTTACTCAAACAGTAAACAAGAAGCTTACTGTGACCAGAGACTGAGTTTTAAGTCTTCTGAAGACTCTGGACACAAGTCTGGTCAATATAGAACTCTGTCCTCACGGCTATGGTCCTGGGTCTGCAGGAAGCACTGAGGCACTCTCCCAGTCAAAGCCAACAACAGGCTCTCAGCTGCGTCCTGCTCAACCGCCGCCGCACCTTCTGTTTGCTCTGCTCCTTACGCTTTTCGGCTGTCCCGCCTCAGCCAACGTGCTCCCGCAGACCGCATTCGGAGTGGATTTTATCCTTTGGCTGTTTTTATACTATAATTTTACGCTTTGGCTGACTTTATACTATGGCTATTTCCAATGTTTTGGCCCAAACCGTCACTGTGGTCTTGGTCTTCAGGGTCACTACACCAGGGAAGAGAGGGCGGCATTCAGGGGAATCTGACTCCATCCTTTCCATCTGCTCCCTGATCCCCAGCTCCCCATGGGGTCTGGCTGGGAACCTCGCCCCCTTCCCTGACACAGACACACACTCCAAGCCTGGGTATGTCCTGCTCGTGTGCAGCGAGGGCTCGATCACTGCCCTCACTGGGTCCTGGGATGCCTGGGCTCTGGGCCCCGGGAAGTTTCATGGTGGCTTTCCTGATGCCTCCGGCAAAGCCAAGTTCCTGGCATCCAGCACGCCGCCGACGTTCTGTCGCGTCCAGGCTACCCTCCTCCCCATCTGCCACAGCACCAAGGGCAAGATCATGGAGGCCAGGGAGGTAGTCTCCATCTGGCCTCCAGCAAGGGGCTTCTTTGCCCCCAGGTGCTGTTAATCCCCTGAGGCCTGGCCAGAACACCCCATGAGGGGTATGGAATAAGAAGACAGCTTCTATGCGCAAATAAAACATTAACAGTTAAAAAAAAGTCACCCATTTTGGACATATGTAAGTTTTTTGATGTTTATTTTCATTTTTGAGAGAGAGAGAGAGAGAGAGAGAGAGAGAGGCAGAGAGAGAGAGTGCGAACAGGGCAGGGACACAGAGAGAGAGGGAGACACAGAATCCGAAGCAGGCTCCAGGCTCCAAACTGTCAGCACAGAGCCCAATGTGGGGCTTGAACCCACAAACCCTGAAGTCATGACCTGAGCCGCCCAGGCGCCCGGAACTGATTCAGTACAAAAATCAAACTCACTGCTTACAGTGTCATTGCAAAGGTGGGTTCTAGATGTTTTGCGATCATTTGAAGGCGCCAACCTCTCGACGACCAGCTTGAGGCCTGGCCTCTTGGACACGTGCAGGGTCCACCACTCCCCTTCTTGAGCCACTACTCTGGCCTAGGCCCCAGGTTTGCCTCAATTTCATTTTCTCTGTTTTCTCCCATTACAACAGCCTTCCCTACACTAAGATTTTGAACACGCCTCATTTTTAAAAGTATATACTTCTCATGGTTAGTGTCTATCTATTTTACATCTGTTTCACTCTGGTGAATGGCAAGGAGTTGCCATTCCCAGACAGAGCAGGAGCTGGCATGAAGCCCCAGGTGCCTGACCAGAGGGGAAGAGTCAGGACAAGGGAACCGCAGCTTTGGAGTCCTCCAGGAATGCAGGACACAGTAGACTCTGGGCCCCATGAGCCCCAGGCACATCAGTTAAAGGTGGGCACTTCCTAGATGGGAAGATTTGAGGGCAGGGTCCCAGTCAGCTGGAGGGAGGGGGTCCACTTCCAAACAGAAAGGGGGATAAGGAGTCCAGTGCCAGGCACACACCCCATATGTGACCGTTCAGGCTCCACCAGAGCAGGCTGGGGGTATGTACCTGCAGCCTCCGGCCCCTCTGACTACACCTTAGCCAAGTGTGAATTTTTGCCCAGGCATTTCCATTTAGGGGCCTGTGTTGGGGGAATGGGGTCGGGGGGGTGCTTCCAGTTGAGGCCTCCCTAATGTGAGGGGAGAGCCATGCAGACACCTTTCTCCACTGACTCGGCAATTGGGGTTTCCCCAATCCTAGCCCTCCCCCTGGGCCCAGACAGCTGTGGCTGCACCTGACCCCTGACCTGGGGAAAGTGGCCTGGGCAGCTGGGGCATTCTCCAGCTCTCCCCCTTGCTGATAGGACCTGAGGAAGCCAGTGAAGGCCTGGCTGTTACTTTCATTTGCCATCTTGGCTTAACTGATTCACAGACAATTCTTTCAGTTTCTGGACCCTATTTTAAAATCCAGGGAGTGCCCCCCCCTCAAATAAATAAATAAATAACCCCCAAGCAATTCTTGGACATCACCGGGGTATCCAAGAACTCAGTTCTGACAATGTCTACCTCAAGACAGCATCAGGTTCTACAGGTTAAGGACTCAGTCCTACAAGACTGCCCCCAACCCCCACCTCAGATGCCAGTCACAAGCCCCAGGATGTTACCTGTGCTTCTAACCCACTGCCTAGACTGGAGGTTCCCAGTGACCTCCTCCTTAGGGGCTCTATTGGCTGGAGTGGCTCACAGAACTCAGGGCACACTCAGGTGTACTAGTTTACTCAAGGGTGTGATAATTATGAATCAACAGCCAGATGAAGGGATATACAGGATGAGGCCAGGGAAAGAGCGCACCACTCTCCCCGCATCTCCAAAGGGCAGCCCTGCCCCCAGCAAGGAAGCACCTCCCCCTCTGCTGTAGGAACAGTGCTCAGAATGGCCATAAGGAAAGGAGACTGTCATCTATGGAGCACACACTCTATTTTACTGAAAGTTCACATATACATTACACTTTACAAAAACAGCATCTAGCTGGATCTCTCGGTCCCCCTCTAATTCAACAAAGGAGGTCTCTGAGGGAGCTAAGAGGACAAAGTCCCTCTTCTAAACGCTGGGGCTGCCCTGTGCACCCCCAGACCCCTGGTCCAGTGCACAGGAGGCAGGGTTAGCCAACGCCCACCAGCGGCCAGCAAGGGGCACCTGGAGCCCATCCGGAGCCCTCACCACCACCCTAGTGGAGGTCCCTGCCAGGACCACAAACACGCTGAGGCAGAAACAGGCCCCTCCTCAGGAGGAGGAGACCGGGTACCCATAGTGGTTGCGGTCAGCTTCACCCAGGGTCAGCGTCAGTGACAAGCTGGGCTTCCGTCCCAGCTCCTCCTCCTCCTCCAGGCAGCGCTGTGGGGGCCGGGACTTAAAGAAGTCAGAGACATAGCGAACCTAGGAGAGAAGATAAGAGCGGATGGGGGCAGTGGAACAGGAAAGTTGGGGGGGGGTGAGGGATGGGCTCTGAGGGGGAACAATGGGGTGGGGGGGCAAGAGGGCCCACCAGGGCGGGTCCCCTGGCCCAGGAGCTTACCGTGAGGCCGGCCACCAGTGCCCCCTGCAGGAGGCCAACAAGGACATCACTCCAGTGGTGCTTGTGGTCAGACACGCGGGTGTAGCCAACGTAGAGAGCAAAGGCCAGCAGGAAGAACTGCACCGTGGGCCGCAGGAGCCGCGCCCACTTCCAGCAGAGCCGTGCCTGCACGTAGAGCTGGGGGCCGGAGGGCAGCCGTCAGCCCAGGGACCCACTGGGCTCACTCTGTACCCAGGGCACAGATGGCAGTGAAGGCCTCCCACAAGGCCAGCAGGCCCAGGGACCCCAGTTTTTACAAACAAACCAGTCAGCTCACCCATCACCACCTCCCCCCACCCCTTTTGCAGAAGGAGAGACTGAGCCCAGATCCCACGAGCCAATCCTGGGAAACAGACTCACCGCCAAGAACATCATGCAGTACATCCCAAAGGAGGAGTGTCCGGAATAGAAAGACAGTCTAAGAAAGGAGAGCACAGGTGTCAGGAGGGGCTGCACGGGGAACAGAGCCCAAGGCCAAGGCTCAGAGCCAGGGAAGCTCACTTACTCTGCCTTCGAAACCCCCAGCCCCCTGTGTGCCCCACAGTCTGGGACCCAGCTTAGGGCAGGTTTTGTGGGGAAACATGGCCCCTTTCCATTTCCCTGACCGCGCAAAAGAAAGTCTCCAAACGGTGCTCACGGTCTTTAACAAGGAAACCGTAGGCCACAAACTCAGAACCAGGGCAGACAAGTGTCCGGCAAACAGATAACACCACAGTTCTGGAATTATTTCCCTTCTGTGGTACTGGATGCAAGAATTAAAATCAAGGGTTAGCGAAAAGGACGTTAGCGGACAAGACGATGGCAGATCAAGGAACTCCAAAGGCCCAGCCCTCTGTAAATATAATGAACAGCACTCGTGCAAACAGAATCACAATGGCAGTGGCCACACGTACCAAGACTAGCAGAACAGACCTCTGTACCGAACTGTGATGGTTTGGGCCCACCTGGCGGACCTGCAGGGGCTGTACCCCACTCTCCTGGCCGAGGCAGTTACCTGGGCCTTAGCTCTGAGGCCTCTAGAGCACATGTTTGTCACTGCAGCCCAGAGCAGTGCATAGCAGCTGAGGCACACAGACCCACCAGAAGGCTCAGGAAGGAAGCCCTTGGCTCTCCCCTCTGGCTGACCGTCAGGGGCTGCGGAAGCAGGCTGAGCGCGGAAGGCGGGCCCCACCACAGCACACACAGCCTCTCCGAACACTCAGAGAGCCACCTCTCTCCTGGTGCCCGTTGTTGAAGGAACTCTCTGTCCAAGCACTAGCTGATGGTGCAGCTAACAGAAAGACCTTCATGGCCACACATGACAAGGAATACAGAATTTACAAAATTAGCTCAGAAAGGTTGCTAACCAACCCAACCGACCGACAACTGTGACAAACACCAACGGCAGCCGCCAGGTGTGAGAGCATAGGCCGGTTTCCAGAGCTGCTGCACGACAACGTTAAAGATGCCCAGTTTTCCACCGAATAATTACAAAGCACACAGGGGGAAAGTGAGGCCGACACACAGGGTGAAAAAAATCTATTAACAGAGACTGTCCCCAGGATGCCTAGGTGCTACACTTACTGAACAAAGACTTTCCTATGGCCATTTAAACTCTGTCCAAAGAGCAAAACAATGTCTCACTAAACAGAATATCAACAAAGAAACAGAAGTTATCCAAAGGAACCAAACAGAAATTCTGGAGCTGAAAAGAGTTAGTATCTGAAATGAAAAGCCAGTAGCAGATCTGAATGGGCAGAACACTAAGAATGGACACAGGTCAACTGAGACACTTCAACTGGAAGGACACAGAGTAAGAGGAAGGGAGAAAAAGAAGTAGGCACCAGGGACCCACCCACACAGGGGGAGCTCAAAGAGGGGAGGAGAGACAGAAAGGGGCGGAAACAGCATTTGAAGAAATAATGGCTGAATGCTTTCCAAACCAGATCAGAAATACGAATCTACACACCACGAAGCTTGATGAACTCCAAGAGGAGAAGCTCAGAGACACACTGTCACTAAACTGCCGAGGACAAGGCCAGTCAGCGAGGACCCTGCACACAGCAGGAGGGAGACTCCTCCGGGACCAGGGGCCTCAGTGTGCTTAGCAGCCGGTTTCTGGTCTAAAGCCACGGAGGCCGGAGGCAGTGGGGTGAGATGGTGACAGTAACCGAGAACTCTAGGGCTGGCAAAATGCCCCCCTAAAAACTAAGGAGAAATTCAGACATTCCCAGATAAGCAATAACTGACAGAATTCATTGCTCAAACACCTGCCCTAGAAGAAATTCCAAAAGGGAGTCTTTCCCGGAGAAATGAAGGGTGCTAGACAGTTAACTCAAACTCAAACAAAGACCTGAGAAACACCAGTTAAGGTAATGACACAATACATCTGTCAGTATTAATGTATTTGTGGCTCGTAATTCCTGATTTTTTCCTCATAATTTTATGGGGCGCCTGGGTGGCTTAGTTGGTTAAGCATCTGACATTGGTTTAGGTCACGATCTCACAGTTTGTGAGTTCGAACCCAGCATCGGGCTCCATGCTGATGGCTCAGAGCCTGGAGTCTGCTTCAAATTCTGTGTCTACCCCTCTCTCGGCCCCACCTGCAATTTGTGTGCTCTCTCACTTTCTCTCTCTCTCTCTCTCTCTCTCTCTCTCTCTCTCTCACTCTCTCAAAAATAAACAAATAAAGATTTTAAAAAATAATTTTTAAACTTTTTTAATGTTTATTCATTATTTGAGAGACAGAACATGAGTGGGGGGGATGGGCAGAGAGCGAGGGAGACAGAATCCAAAGCAGGCTCCAGGCTCTGAACTGACAGCAGAGAGCCGGATGCAGGGCTCAAACTCACAGACTGGGAAATCATGACCTGAGCCAATGTCAGATGCTTAACCAACTGAGCCACCCAGGCGCCCCTAAAAACAATAATTGTTTAACTGCGTCTACAGAGATGGATGTTAACTAGAGGTATTGTGGTGATCATTTCAAGATAATACAAATGTCGAATTATTTTGTTACACACCTAAAACGAATACCGCATTATGTGTCAACTATACCTCAGTTTTCAAAAAACTGCATAAAACAGTAATTATAAATCTGAGTCGATGAACACACAATGAATAAAATATAATTTGTTAAAATAATCTCATAAGGGGGGCAGAGCTATATAGCTACAAACTTAGTGCATAGTCAGTAACTAATGTAAAAGAAGGCAGCAATGAAGAAATTTTAAAGCCAACATATAATATGTAGAAAACAAATAACAAAATACCAGCTCTTCCTTACTGGTGACTCAGTTGAACATAAATGCATAACCTCTCCAATTAAAATACAGAGATTGCAAAACAGACTTCCAAAGTGACGCAACTTTGCGTATGCTGTGTACCTCCAACCACACAAACAGGTTGAAAGTACAAAAGGGGGGAAAATATTCCTTGCAAACAGCAACCAAAAGACTGGGCGAGTGGCCACACTGCCATTGGACAAAACAGACGACGAAAAGAAAAGAAAAGAACCTCTAGCGGAGACGAAGGCCATTACACGATGATAAAGGGCGCGTCTATCAAGACATAACAATCACAAAGCTACACGCGCAGAGTAAGAACCCAAAAGTGAGGCAAAAACAGACACCGCCACATGTCAGCTCTGAGACAGCACAGAAGTCAAACACAAAAGGCTGCGTGCTGGGTCAGCCCACGAATGGGACTCGTCGGAAGAGGCGCACCCACAATAGGAAGCGGGTGCATGGGGGCCAGGGGCTCGGGGAGGGGGCAGCGGCGGGGGCCTCACAACTGACAGACATGGGGATTCTTTTGGGGGATGATAAAAATATTCTGGAATAAGAGACTGGGGATGGCTGCACAAGATTGTGAATGTACTAAAATTCAGTGAATTGTACACATTAAAATAGTTAAATTAGTGACTTTTAGCGATGTGAATTTTATTTCAAACTTTTAAAAAGAAAAATAGGATGACAGTCGATTGAAAACTTTATCAGAGAATGTGAGGGCACAGAGTAGAAACTGGACAGTAGGGCCTGAGATTTAGGGGCCTGTTCTGCTCCGGGGCCCCACATCCCTGCCCCACCGCACGTCCCCACACCTCCCGGACCCAGGCCCATGGGCCACAGCTGGCCTCACCCCACCTTACCCTCTAGTAAGCTCATTCTCCACATCCAGCTCCTGAGGGTCCCGCTCCAGCCCCCACTCCTCCCCCAGGGGTGGGAATATCTGTGGCTTAGGGTCCCCAGCATCGCCCAGAGTGAAGGCTGCTGGTCCAGCACCCACCTGGACTCGGTGACGTTGGCGGGGCTCCCCCTGCACACCTCCACTTGCACGTACACGGAGCAGTTGACACGGCTCCAGTCAGGGTCACACACCGCCAGGAAGTTCGGCCGTAGACGGCCAATCATGTACTTGGCCAGGTCTGTCAGCGACTGACTCACCGCGGCCCCAAACAGGAATGTCCCCAAGACCTTGTAGACGGCTGCCACGTAGTTGTTGAAGTCGGAGCGGGAATAGAGGCGGTCTGTGTACACCAGGTACGCCTCCCCGGCAGAGACCTGCACAGGGAGCGGCTGAGGGGCTCGTGGCCGGGCTGTGAGGGTCTCCACCGAGCCCTGGCCCCCTGGGCCTCAGACTCCCCACAGAAAGGGCTTCAGGGCTCCTCGGCTCCCTGAGTCTGCTGGGATGCTGGGAACTCCAAAGGGGGCCCTCTTCCCCAAATACCGTCCAGGGCAGAACCTGGCCCCACCCCCAGGACCCGACCTACCACCCTCCAAGCTTCTCCTGCCTTACAAGGATGGTGGTGGCTGTGATGGTGACCCCAGCCATGAGCCCGTGGGTGATGGTGTCCGGACGGTAGGGGTACCGGATGGAGTCATCTCCACAGTAGAACCCTCGCTTATATGGTGCGTTCACAAGCGTCAGGATGGCAAAAGGCAGAGAGGCTGGGGGCAGGGGAGAGAAGCCAGTGGCCACATGGTTCTCCGCCAGCTGTGGGGTCCCACCAGCCAAGCCCCGGGGCCACAAGTGCCAGCCCTTGTCTGGCACTTGACCAACGGCCTTGGCCTTCCCTCCCTGGTTTCCTCACCTCCGCGGTTTCCCTGTGGCGAATGGGAACCTGCTGCCCCATTAAAACCCCCTCGCGGTGCCCCATCACCCGAGGATAAACACCAAAACCCTCCCCAGGCCCATCGCACACCCCCACCCCCCTCTCCCCGCACTCGCTTCCATCCAGCTTCCTTTCTCCTCTTTGAACAAACTCACAAGCCAACTCCTCCCTGCCCCAAACCTCTGACGACCTTCCCTCCGCCCTGAGCTCAGTCCACCTTCCCTGATGGCAACCCTGGAGGCCCTTTCACAGAATGAAGTTTCTGTTTTCCACGTCTCTGGGCCTGTATGTACTTCTGCACGCGGTGTGGCACTTGATTGTCACCCCCACCCATCTGTGGACACCTGAGAGGGGACTGCCATGTTCAAGGCTGTCCCCGGAGCCTGCCCAGGGCTTGGCCTAGGCAGGTGTTTAATAAGCATCTTTTAAAAGAACAGAGGATCCTCTGCCCTTCCCCGTCAGGCCAGCCAGACAGACCAGGAGCGCACCCAGAAAGACCAGGAGCGCACCCCAGAAAGGGGCAGAGCTGGGACGCCTGCGTTCATGCCTTTATCCCTGAGCCAGCCAACAGCCTCGAAGGCTCACTCAGTCCATATTCAGGAGCTACAAGTTCTAGTAGATCGTTGTGGTAGTGGAGTCCCAGGGCCCCGATGAGCCAAGGGTGACAAACCCAGGCAAAGTGTCCTTTGCCCCCAGCAGGGCAGGTGACAAGTGTAGAAGGGTGTGACTTTTCTGTGGCCGGAATACCACAAGAGGCAGGGCCAACTCTTCCTCCTAAGAAACAGATTTCAGTGCTGAGTCAGAAACACAGAGCTCTCCAACGGAGCTGTGAATGTTAGGGATAAAGAATCATGAGTC
Organism: Mungos mungo; assembly: GCA_004023785.1. NCBI lineage: Eukaryota > Metazoa > Chordata > Mammalia > Carnivora > Herpestidae > Mungos > Mungos mungo. Next base: position 15,159 of record PISW01012151.1, on the reverse strand, counting down.
AACGGTGACTGGAATCAGGGAGGCCACTCAGAGAAGGTGCATCACGGGAGCTGAGGCAGTCCAGGGCGGATCTGGGGAAGAACTCCAGGCAGAGGGAAGAGGCAGTCCCAGAGAAGCAAAGGCTCCAGCCTGGATGGCGGGAACACTGGGGCTGGAGGGTATCCTCAGGACAGGAATCTTGCTGTGAGGTGGGAGATACCAGAGAGCTTGGAGCAAGGGAGCAGAGTATGTTTTCATGGGGTTCCCTCAGGCTGCTGTGAGGAAGGACAAGGGTGGAGGCAGAGAAGCCAGGGAGGAGACCCCCTCAAGTTTGAGGGGTGGGGGAGGCTGGGGATAGAATCTGCTGAGTCATCAAGTCAAGCCCCACCCCCCCGGCCCCACTACAACAGGGCCTGGCACCAGGTGCCTAGGCATCAAGGTCAGCCCCCCACCTCCTGTCCCCCAGCCCCAGCCCTGTCCACTGGAGTCTCAGTCACCCTCAACTGGAACCAGAGCTGTGGATTCAGAAACAGAACTCAAAGCACTGAACTGGGGCCTTTCTCTGCCTGGGACACTCGGGCTCATGCCCTCATGGCAGACACTTCCAGAACCTCCCTGCCTTTACATCACCCCCACCCCCCCATATTTTCATCAGGCTCCTTGTCACCCTATGAAACTCAACTTTTTATACCGCGAAGTTTCAAGAATGGGAGCTGGGGCTGCCTGGGCCTCTAGTGCCTGGCACAAAGAAGCAACACACAAGCTAATATCAGCTCTACCCGCACCTGCTGTGTGATCTCCAGCGGGTGCCTGAACCTCCCTTAGACTGTTCAGTGGGAAAAAGTTTAATTATCCTGCATACCACCTAGTGCCTGGGGTACAGTAAGTGCCACACAGATGTTTAAACCCAAGTAACAGGTGCTCAATAAATGATGGCTAGCGCTGGCAGACGCCCCCTGTGGGCTGCTTCCTGCTGCCACCTGGCCCACCCCAAACGGGCTTCGGGTAAGGGTCAGGGCCTGGCGTGCAATCCGTCAGGGATTTACCCCTCCGCCCTTCAGTAACCTCAGTCCCTGGCACTGGAGCAGGAACCCCATATGTTGGAGGGAGGTGAGATTTAGACGCGAGGGGCCCCTCCCCGCGCCGGGGCCACCGTCCACAGCGCCCCAGACCAAACACTCGGCCTTTGTTCCCGGGACCCTGGGGGAGGGGCGGGGAGGGGGCCTCGGGCCGCCCCCTCCCCCAGACTGGCTGGTGAAACTCGCCCGACAGGTTTGGTCGGCGCCGCCGGAGGCGACGGGATCATCCGTAGCCCGGAGCCCAACCTTTCTCTCCACCTCTCCCCCCGTCTGGGGAGGGGGTTCGAATCCCACCTAGCAGCTGCGTGTACCCCTTGGGAACGCCGATCCCGGGAGGGGGGTGGAGGTCCTCCCAGCGACGACCCGCCCCCGGCCGCGCCCCCGGCCGCGCCAAACCTGGACCGCCGCCCGCGTGAGTCACCACCCCGGCGGGCGCGGCCGGGAGAGAGGCGCGTGCAGCCCCCTCGGCGGCGACTTCCTGCTGCCGCGGGCCGGGGGCCGCGAACCCTCTGCGACCCGGGACGGCCTGGGAGAGGCGGGGCGCACGCAGGCAGATGTGGGCCCCGAGGTCATCCTCGAGCTCCCCCGCCCCCGCTACAAACCAGCCCTCGGCGGACCGGGGCGTGCACCGCCGGGTAGGGGTCCTCCCCGCAACGCACGGGTCCCCGCGACTCTTACCGACCAGCACGCACAGCACGTCGAGCAGCACGAAGACCCACCTCCGCTCCATGCCGCCCCCGCCCCGGGCCGCGCCCGCGCCCCCCGACGCCGGTCCCAGCGCGTCCCGTCGCGCCCCGGCCTGGCAGCGGGGTCACATGGCCGCCGAGCTGGGCCCAGCAGGGGCGGGGCGGGGCGGGGCGTGCAGGGGAGCGGCGGGAGGACGGGGCGGGGGCAGAGTCCAGCCGCGGCCGGCCGGGAGGAGCCGGCTGGAGAGTACCTGCGGGTGGGGGCGGGAGACACCAGCCGGCATCTGGGGGACTGGGAGGGGTCGTCTGCGCCCCGGCCGGGAGTCAGGCTGAGGGACAGAGGTCCAGAGTTCCCCTCAGACTGGGACGGCTGAGTCGGGGAAGGGCCGGGTGGCGACAAGGAAGGAAGGAACCAACGAGGGAGCGGGCGAGGGGGCAGGCCGCTTTCGGAGCTTCGGTTTCCTCGTGGCGCGCGCGGGGGGGGGGGGTACGCACACGCGCTGCGTGTATCTGAGGACCGCCGAGTCAGGAAGTGCCTAACAACTGAAGGGGTGTCATGGCTTAATTGCAGGAGTTTGTCTTTACTCCTAACGCTGGAAATCCCGGCATTCCTGTGATGCGTGGCATTTCAGGTCAAGCTCCTCAACATCCACCCTGGAGGCTGTTGGCGCCAGGCACTGTTCCTGTTGCACACTTAACTATCCCCACTTTACAGAAGAGCAAAGATAGGTGGCAGGAGGTGGAAGTAGGAACTCGCTCACAAGCTGGTTAGGGTCCGTGCCCCCACTAGGTCCCAGGGAGCCTTGAGCTGAGAGGCGCCCAGGAATCAAGGTCATCCAAGCTAGGGAAACTGAGGCCCAAGGGACTATCACTAGATCCTTTGGGCTGCAACTAGCTGAGAAGCCTTTGGGAGAGCCCTGCTTTGACCTGGCAGGAAACATGATACAAACATGAGGTTCTGTCACTCTCAAGGTCACACAGTGGGAAGGCGGGGGTGGGAGGGGGTGTCAAACCCAGGGGGCCTGGCCGCAGAGTCTGCTCCCCTGACCTCTAAAACACATTCCTCACCCCAGCCCCTCCAACAATCCTAGAACAGGATGTTTCTCAACCCTTTTAAGAGATGAAAGGAGCCAGAGCCAGCAAGCCCCCGACTCAAGGTCAGGCAGCTGGGGTTTCAACTCAGCCCCATTGACCCTGATCCCCGGGAGTGTGACCAGGCATAGGCATTTGTAGGGTGCGGGGAGGGGGGGGAACCAGGAGGGAGCCGGGGCGGTGGGGAGGGGGGCAGTGCCCAGCTGACCTGGGGCTCCTAGGCCAGCGCCAGCTCCTCTGTGCCCTGGGACAACTGTCCTCGTTCTGAGGGGCGTGCGGAGACACTACCCGACACGCTCACTCAAAATAACTCAGCCCACTCCCAGGACATTGCAAGGGCTAGCATGGAAACTTCTGCACCCGGATTTTCTGTCTGTGGTGTGGCGGAGAGACGGTGTGGCAGGCACATCCCCAGCACTACCCCCACCCCTCCCCACCCAGCCTTTCCAACTGCACACGCCAAGCAACTGGGGCTGGGGGGGCATCCTAAAAAAAATTCAGCTTCCTCCCTCGCCCCTAGACTTCTTCCGAGGGAGAGGAGAATCATATTTACTTGCTGGGAGGGAGGGACTTTCCGGTGTCTGGGCCGGAGTGGGGCTGTACCAAGGGTCCTGTTTCAGGCTCTGCTGGATCCAGGGCTCCTCCGACTCCAGCCGGCGCGGCCCTGCCCCAGGCAGGCTCAGCCCCTGCTCACTGGCTTTCCCTGCTGCTACTCAGGGTGGGGCGGGCCCCAGGGAAATACAGGTCCTGGACTCCAGCTCCCTTCTTTCATTCCTTCACTCTAAATGCAACACCTAATGAATCACGGCTTTTGTGAGAATTACCTGATGACTTATGTGCGATCAGCATCCATGATCCCCAGCAACTGTTCCATAAATGTCAGCTGGCCTCACTGCCGTATTTAACTCACTTCACACTCGGGGTGACTGACCCAGACATGTTCAGCGAAGGTAGAGAAAGGGCAATACTGTGTTGGAGTCAAGGAAATGGGGGGTTCTTATCTACCTACTGTGTGCTGGGTGGGGAGATCACTCGGAGGAGCATGCCAAAGGGGGCGTGGCGGTGGGGATGGCCTGGGTAGGGGCTGCAGTGGCACCCAAGCAGTCTCTAAGGGAGGCTCCTGCAGGCCCAGAGACCATGGGCAGGAAGAAGCATGGCTTGTTCCCTGATGAGCCAGGAGAAGAGTGTGGCCATCTGCCCTCCCTGCTGACCTCAATCCCACCCTGTCCTTAAAACACCTGGACATGTCGAGATTAAAATCTAATGAAGGCAGTGAGGATTAGGATTAAGGTTAGGATTGGGGTCGGCTAGCTGGGCTCCTCCACACTTGAAGGACTTGGACTCTGCCTTACATCCGTCTCAGAAAGAACCTGAGGCTAGTGAGGCCTGCTCTGGGGACAGAACCTGGGCTAGGAGCCAGGCCTGGACGGCCTCTCCCCCACGGGCAGGTGCCAGGGACTTGCCTGTGTCCCCTGGAGACCAGACCACCTCTGGTGCCTTGTGGTTCACCAGGGAGTGGAGCTCAAGGCTCAGAAGGCGGCCAGTTCTCGTCAATCTGAGGGGCTCCAGGTGCCTCAAAGTGGGCCGTGGTGAAGAGGACGGAGAGATGCAGTGGGCAGAAAGGCGCCAGGCACACAGGGGCCACCTGAGCACAGCCACCGCTCCCAGGCCTTTCTGTGCTTCTCTCAGAGGCTCAGGGCATACCAAGGGTTCTTCCAGACATGAGGCTTTACCCCCAGCTAAGGGTCCTGGAGCCGTACACTTGGGGACCTGTGACAGGCCAGTCTGCATGCATTTCTGCACACCTAAGCCCTGAGGTAGCAATGCAGCGCTTGACAGGGAGCCTACCTCATCAGGAAGCACCCCAGGAGGATTAATCAAACAGGAATGGGGAGGCAGGTACTTGGAGTCCCCTTCAAGTCAGAATCTAGCAGCAGTGAATTCTGAATCCCAGGTTAGGCTGCCACCTCAGGCAGACGACCCTGACTACACAATCACTGCCCACTCCCCCTGCCCCACACCTCCATGTCCAGCACCTCCTTTGAGCTCTGACACCATCTGTGTCTGTTTATCATCCTCTCCTCCCCAGCCCTAAGTGCCGGGGGGGGGGGGCAGGGGGGAAAGCACACAGCAGGCGCCCAATAAATGCTTAATGACTAAAGCATAACTGAGGGCCCACAGCCTGGGGCTGTCAGGGTGATGCCTGCTCCAGGAGTCTTCAGCCTGAGCTTTCGCAGACTCTGCCAAACACATGACAAGGGCATGAACGGCCTGTTCCTCTCAAGGTGCCACCTGCGTTCACAGACAGGCCTCCCTAGAGCACAGCTCTGCTCCTGCCGCCTCCCCAACAGAGCTCTGGTTCGAGCGGGCAGCAGGACCATTTCCCATCGCCTGGCCCTCCAATGTCCTTCAGCCTTACCACTCCCCCAGACCAAGCTGCCACACCTGCCCCCCACGTGCTCCCTGCTGCTGTCACCCCTCCCCGGGAGGCTGGTTCTGCCTCTCTGGGTGAGCAGCTGATGCGGGCCTGACCAGTCACTAGTTCAGTTACAAGACACTAGAACATGTACTTCTCCCAGGCTTCTGCTAGAGCTACTGGGAAAGGGACGCATGCTTTCTGCAGCTTCTGGTGCCTTCACGGACACCAGGGACAGAAGTGCACCTGAGGGTGAAGCGGCGGAACACCGCGCCCGTGATGCCGGGCCTGAGCGCCGCCCCTGAGCTGCAGGCACTGCTGCACTGTCCCAGGAGCGCAACTTCCAGCCCTGAGAGGTGCCACCGCCCGAAACTGCGGAAGGAGGACTGCTGCCGCCACAACGAAGGCATGCTGAGCGGCCACGGTCACGGAAGCCCGGCAGGGACCTTTGCGTGTCCAGATCAACACTAGGAATATGACTTGTTAAAAACAAGCAAGACTGGAGAAATGGGGACCCCCCCAGTCCAGAGGAAAGCAGTTAACAGGAGTGTATCCAGAAATGACCCAGAGGCTGAAACAGCCAAGATTTCAGGGGACTATCATAAAAAAGTTACAGTTTCAACAGAAGACAGAAAATGGATAATTTCAGTAGAGAAATGGGAAAAACCCAAGTACAAATACTGGACCCAAAATACACGAGGTGTGAGTTCGAGAGCGCTGGGGGACTAGCCCCAGCGCGCGGCAGAGCCAGGAAGTCCGCAGGAGTGGAGACACACGTTCGCCTGCAGCGCAGGGAGCACCCGGCGTCTCGTGTGTGGCCAGGCACCCAGGGGCAGCAGAGATGCCAATAGAAACGATGGCCAAGACATCCCCGAACTTATGAAAGGCACAAACCCACATGCCCAAACAACTCCACGTGAAAGCCATGCCTCCGTGCACCCCAGTCACACTGGGGGCACCAAACACAAGAGAAAAATCACCATCAGAGGAAACGGACATGCCTGCCTGGGGGGCCACAGGAGTTTCTCGGCTGAAGCAAGAGTGGCACATATTTAAAATGCTGAAGGAGGGGCGCCCGGGGGTCTCAGTCGGTTAAGTGTCCAACTTCGGCTCAGCTCATGAGCTCACAGTCCGTGGGTTTGAGCCCTACGTGGGGCTCTGTGCTGACAGCTCAGAGCCTGGAGCTGCTTCGGATTCTGTGTCTCCCTCTCTCTCTGCCCCTCCCCCGCTCACTCTCCGTCTCTCTCAAAATAAAGACATAAAAAAAATGTTTAATGCTGAAAGAAAAGAAACCAACCCAGAATCCTGCATCACCAAGAATAAAATATAATTAAGAAGTACTTCAAACGTGGAGGAATCGGGGCTTTGTCAGACCAGCAAAGTTGCCATCCACAAACACGGAGCACACACAGTGACAGACGAGGGCCCCACCCGGAAACCCAGGGTCCACAGTTTTGAAGGAGCACAAGGGACCAACGCACATCTTCAAAGGCCACAGAAAACGAGCTCCCACTACGCCCATCTCCAAAACCTGGACGCAGACCCCAAGTGCGGGAGAGGGTGCGGGACAGCTGGTGTGGCCACTCTGGAGTCAGTTCGGGGATTTCTCACAAAACTGGACACACTCTAGCCGTTTGACTCAGCGCCGGGGTTTTGTTTACCGAGACAAGTTGAGACTCGTGCTCGAAAACAAATCTGCACTCAAGTGCTGGCAGCAGCTGTATCCAGAACTGCCCAGACGTGGAAGCCGAGACCCCCCTCAGTAGGAGAGGACCACGGTCCACGCAGAGGCTGGGGTACTAGTCAGCACTAAAAGAAATGAGACATCAGGGGCACCTGGGTGGCTCATTCGGTTAAGCCTCCAACTTCAGCTCAGGTCATGGTCTCATGTTCGTGGGTTTGAGCCCCACGTCGGGCTCTGTGCTGACAGCTCAGAACTTGGAGCCTGCTTCCATTTCTGGTCTCCCTCTCTCTCTGCCCCTCCCTGCTCATGCTTTGTCTCAAAAATAAATAAAAAACATTAAAATAAGTTTTAAAAAAATGAGCCACCAAACCACAGACTCGGAGACATCTTGAATGCATGGAGAGAAGGAAGTAGGTAAGGCTACACTGCATGGATACACTGTGGAACACCCTAATCAAGCTGCTGAGAACCAGCAATAAAGTCCCATTTCAGGCCTCAGTACAATTACACACTTATCTGTGAAGTCTTCACTAATCTCCCCAGAAAAGCCAAATATTTTTTTAAAAATTTTTTTATGTTTTTTATTTTTGAGAGACAGAGAGAGACAGCATGAGCAGGGGAGGGTCAGAGAGAGGGGGATACACAGAATCTGAAGCAGGCTCCAGGCTCTGAGCTGTCAGCACACAGCCTGATGCAGGGCTCGAACCCACGAACCGTGAGATCATGACCTGAGCCGAAGCCGGAAGCTGGACGCTTAACCGACTGAGCCACCTAGGCGCCCCCAAATATTTTAGGGTCCATTGCACCAGGATGAGAGTGCCGGGTCAGAATGCCGCATTTATAGGTGTATTTCGAGTTCCCTTCCCTTGTGTAGACATAAGCACCTTGAGATAAGAAACATCTTACTCATTTTTTTTACCGGAAATATAATTTAGTGCCGACTACACAGGAATGACACAAAGAACAAACAACTGGGTGACATTAAAAAGATGCCCCAGGGGCATTTGGGTGGCTCGGTCCATTGGGTGTCCAACTTCATCTCAGGTTGCAGTCTCACAGTTCGTGAGTTCAAGCCCTGCTTCAGGTTCTGGGCTGACAGTGTGGAGCCTACTTGGGGTTCTCTCCCTCTCTCTCACTGCTGGAGTACCTGCGTTCTCTTTAAAAAAAGATACTTCCAACAACCAGAAAGGAAAAGCAAAGAAACAAGGGGACAGGTTATTGAATACAGGGAGGCAAAAAAAGGGGAAAAAAACCTTAAAAGCAGAGTAAAAAAACTAACATGAGCAGATTTTTTGTAAACAGAGCCAACCAGAAGACAGAACAACTTCCCTAAAGTACTCAGGAAAATGTAAATAGATGAAAAATGCTCCAATCAAAATCATTCTAAAGTCTCTCTAGCGCCCCCGCCCCCACGCTCTGGTTCCCAACGCTGGACAGCCAACCCCGCAGGAATAAACCCCAGATGCAGAGATCCCGACTCCCCCACCCTCACACCTGGTACCTGGTCCACCCTCTCCTGGACTCCACCCCCTCCCCACTGTGTCTCCCGCCCCCTCCCAGCTAGGATGCCCCCACCTGACTCTGGCTCCTGGCCCCTCCCCTGTGCAGTCACCACAGGCAACTATGAAAAGTGGTCTCAAGCCCCTGCTTACTCCTCCAGGGGCTCCAGACCCAGAATGAAGTCAGCCATCCCTGGCCTGCCCAGCCTCTCCCACTACCCTCCAGCTCTCACCCTGGGCCTCTGCCTTGGGACCTGGGGCTTCTCTGTAGCCTTGGCCCTCATGGTGGACCAGCCCCCCACAGCATGACTGCTGCCAGTACAGGGCCCACCAAATGACCTGTGGTCCCCAGCACCTCCTCATACCAAGTCCTCCCAACACCACGAGGCACCCACGGGCTTCAAATTAAGTTTAATAAATAAAACAGCAAGGGATTCAAGGCAGTTATCACTTCACAGTGTGGTCCTTGGTGGGGTGAGGGAAGGTCGAGGCCAACTCTGCAGACGGGCTCGAGCCAAACCCTCTCCTGGTGACACCCGGGGGTTGGGGAGCACTGCCCTGGCCCCGTGGAGGACCCCACTCCAATTTGTAAACAGAAACATAAATAAAACAAGGGAAGCTGGGAAAGAGGAGGACCAGGCCCCCAAACCATCTTGCTGGGGAGCTTCAAAAGAAATATGACCCACGGGGTCAGGGGAACGGACTGGAGCCAGCCCCTCGGTGCCTTGGTACCAAGGGGGCAGGGGGTGCGGGTCACCTGTTCCCTCGGCCCCACCCCCAAGGCTGTTCCAGGCTGGAAAGAGGGGGTAGGCAAGTGGGGGGTAAAGTGCGGCGTTTCCTGATGTGGAGAGCAGGGTGGAGGTCGAGGGTGGGCGGGGCCGACATCGAGGTATATGGCTCTGTGCCCCACGGGGTTTGGCACCGAGTAGCAGCTGCCCACACCCCCCGAGCTGGGGCAGCCTGTGGCCCTGCCAGGCGCAGGGAGATGGAGCCAAGCGGAGTGCTGAGGGCATCCCGTGAGGAGGCTGCTGGTGGGGCAGCATCCCACCCCATCTCCCCACCTCCCTGATGGGGCGGGGACACCTTCCTCTGCTGGCTAGACGGGGCCGGGCCCTCGGCATCCAGCTGCCCGGCAGGTCTTGCGGTGGGGGCAGCAGCCTGGACAGCACGAACGGTGGCGCTGGGCACTGAGCGCGCCAGTCTGTGCGTGAGGAGGGCAGGGCAGCATCCTAGCCACCGCTCACCCCGTCCTGACGTGTTCTGAAGCAGAGGCGGCTTTACCCGGGACCCGCGAGGAGGGGAGGGGTCAGGAAGACTGGCAGAGGCAGGCCCCGCGGCGGCCCCGAGTCCAGTCCGGGCCATGCGTGCCCGCCCGCGGCCAGGGATCAACAGGTCATCACGTTACAGCTGCAGGGGGAGAGACCGAGAGAGGGTCAGTCCAGTCCCACCGAAGGCACGGCCTCGGCGCTGTGGGCTGAAACCGTGGCTCCCGACCTCGCCGCCCCCAGCAGACCGTGTTTCCACTCGTGCTGGCTGACAGGCTCCCCAAGGCAGCACTGTCCTTGGCGCCTGGGGAGGGCTGGTGGCTGGGGCAGGGGTGGGAGGAGCCTGGCACTGGCCCCGTTTGTACCTTTTTGGGTTTTGAACCATATGAATGTATTACCTAGTCAAAAAAATAAATAAGCCAAATTAAAAGTAGAGAATAAAAGTAAAGAAACCAACAAAGCCTGCTCCATGTGGCCATGCCATCCTCGGGCCCTCGGGGCACACCCCTCCCCTCTCCAAAGCTCAGCCTAAGGCTGGGGAACACACCAGCTGAGCACAGGGACCCAGGGCAGGGGCTGCACTCACTGTGACAGGGGCTCCGAGTGCAGCCCAGGGGCTGGGCACGCTGGGTGGGCGGCCAGGAAGGGATTCACATCCCCAATGCCGATGAGTCCAAACTCAGCAACGGACAAGGCCACCTGTGCTGGGGCCACGGCCTCCTCAGGCTCTCCATTCATATCCACGTGGCTGGAGATAAGGGGCAGCTCTTCGGGGAGGGCCCCCGGCAGGGACAAGTCCATAGCCAGTCTCGGGCTGGTGCTGGGCTCCGGAGTGGCTGTGGCCGGGGGGCAGCAGGCTGGCTCGGCCAGGGCTGGGGGCCGCCTGGGCAGGGGCACAGCTGGGGGCGTGTCCGGCTGCAGAAACGGACAAGGGCCTGGCTCCGAGGACGGGAGGCTGTCGGAGCTCTCTCCAGGCTCACCAAGACTGTCGGCCGCGCTGTCGACGCTCAGTGGCTCTGTGGGGGAGAGCACAGCTGAGGCTGGGCCCCCACAGCACCCCACACCAGCACTCCCGGGACCCAGAGCCACCATGGCCCAGGTGTACTTAGTTAAATTCACACTTCTGCCTCCTACAACCTGTCAGGGCTCCTGCCCAGCCAGCAAAGGCCATGGACCCTCTGCACAAAGATGTTTTCATGCAAAGACATAAAATACATACAGACACGAAGGAAACTGGTTGCACTGAAAGTATATGCCTGGGCCAATGGCCCTGCCCTGGGAGGTCCTGGCCCCCCTTTTTTAAACCAGATCAGAAGGAGACAGTTTCCAAGAAACACAACACTTGAAGGCATGGCAAAGTACAGATAAACGTGGAATCTGAGAACCCTTCGTGCACAGATTCATGACAAACAATTCCAGGAGACGGTAGATGTGGTCCCCCTTTTAGCAAACCATGGAACCTGCCAGATTCTGGAACAAGAGACCATCAAACCCCACAGTAGCACAGGCTCCAAGAACCAAGGTCCCCACCCTCATCTCTGTGGCCTCTGTCGGAAACTCAGTCCTGAGCCAGACCTTGTCTAGCTCTCATTCGACCCTGAGCCCAGGACACCAGGGAGGCTTGGACACCCGTCCAACCCCCCACGTGGCACCTGGGGCCTGCAGAGGTGCCCCGCTTCCGGCTGTGGGGCACACAGCTCCCCTCCATGGAACAAGTCCCCGCAGCCACTCGTGCATGGGGGAGCCCACATATGGTAACGTACTGGACAGAATGGCTCCAGCTCTCCAAGCCCCCTCCTCAGAGCCCCGGGGGCCCATGTCAGGACACCAGTGAGGAGGGCACTCCCCCAGAGCAGGGACCCAGCCCATATTCTCACCTGTGTGCATCCGTCCCAGGGGGTCCTGCTCGGAGCCCAGGCCATCGGCTGGAGGAGGCAGGGGCGGTGAGGAGCGGGGGCGGCCATCATGGTCGCTGCTGTCCAGGTCCTGGTCTGCATCCCTGTGGGGAGAGCGTACCGTGAGGAGCTGGGGGAGACACTGCCTCAGGTGAGAAGTGCCCGCCTGGGATGCCTGCCCCCCCTGCCCTAGGGCCTCCGGGAGCCCGCTGCACGCACGTGACTCCGGATGGGCCGTACTTCCTCCGGCCCAGCCTCGTCTGCTGGGAGAAGTAGTCGTAGCGCTCGGACTTCTTCCACAGGTAGTAGTACTCCACACACTCGCCTACGGACCGCGTGCGCACCTGCAAGTCAGCACGGCAGTCACCGCGGCCCCTGGACCCCACTGTCCTCACCTGCCAACCCCCTCTGCCTCCAAAACAGCAGGGACGGGTCCTGGCCCTGCCCCTCCAGCACAAAGCAAGACTCCACCTGCGAGCCCCGTCCCTGCTTCCAACGCGCCCCAGAGGTGCATCCCCTCTCCTGCAGCATGATGGTTCTCCAGCCCACCACCTAAATGGCTTGGGGCCGGAACCCCATTCTTCACTACAGATCCACATGTCCAGTGCCCACCTCCCACACCCCAGACCGCTGGCTCCCAAAGGCACCAGCATGCACCTTATCACCCAGCGGAAAGGGGGAGCAAAGCTGCAGTGCAGACACCAGAGATGTAAGCCTGCTTCTCCCGCTAAATGCAGAGTGTCACTAACACCAGGGAGAGCTGCCCGCGCACGCCAACAAGATGCCAATGAAGGACACGCTACAGTTTCGTGAACCCAACTCAACAACACAACACGAAAAAGCGAAAGTAACTTTATACGTAAAGTGTCCGGGGAAGAGAAAAGTAACGGGCCACAAGCGTATGTCTCGTGTGGAGCGGGCCTCTACTTACAAAACCTCTTGTGGTGGAAAGTAAGTCAGAAAAGAAACATACAACCCAGGGAACTCGGTCAATGACGTTGTAATAAAGTTGTAGAACAACACGTGGTGACTACACTACCGGAATGAGTGCTGACTGATGTACAGAACTGTCCGGTAACTATGACGCACACCTAAAACTAGTATTCTGACGCACACTTAAAACTGATATAATATTTGTGTCAACCATCTTTCATCAGACCAAAATTTTTGAAAACCTCTGGTCACAACATGGGGCATCTTCCCAATTTGGAGGGTCACCCCACAGCAAGCCCAGGGACGTAGATGATCTCATCTACTCAATGAGACCCCTTTGTGCCCCCATCTTGCCAGGGAATTAAGTCCCGTGCAATCTCCCTGGGGCCAGCTCCAGCGGAACCCTGAAATGCCTGGAGGAGGCCACAGCCATAACTGGAGTGGGCGGGCACGTGGCCGACGACACACAAAGGAGACAACAGCACTGCGCCTCCAGTACTGTGCTTACGGAAGCGGCCTGGGCCGTGGGGAAAACGCAGGGAGCAGCGTCAGGCCACCAGGCACGGGTCTGACAAGAGAAGCACGCACTGCTTGGCCCAGGGCTGGGCCCAGTCAGCTGCACACCACCCTGTCCCTCCACCAGCCTCCACCAGCCCCAAGCAGGCACCTCAGTCACTCAACCTCCCAGGAGAAGACACTAGGACCTGAATGCGAGCCTGGTTTCAGCCACGCCCTTCTCTACTACATATATTCCCATGAGCTGTGGGAAGGAGCCACCAATACTAGCCTTGGACAGAGGACAACAGACCGGATGACAAGTGAGGTGGGGGAGCCATGGTAAGACAGAGCCACAGGTATGTGCCCAAGGAGATATCCTGGGCTGCACGCCAGAGAGGCCAAGGCTCTGCCAAGAGGTCAGTCTGGGAGTCATGATGCAAGAAGCCATGGGCAGATGGCACCACCAAGGGATGTGCAGAGACCAGCAGAGACCCAGGTCTGGGGGGAGGGCAGGGGGGCCTGGCACTCGGCTGTGCCCCTGGTCATGAGTGTTGCTGTGGGTGGCAGAAGGATTCATGTCCTCTGAGAAAGCAGAGGATCCTTGGACCGCAAGGCAAGGGGCTGGGGGTGGAGTTCAGGCTGGGGGCTGGCACTGCGGCACAGGCACTGGGCACCACACCAACAGGCTCTACTTCAAGGAAACGGCAAGGCAGTGCCAATGGATCACAAGCAGACAAGACTACTAGAGTTCACCCCTAGGCAATTTCTTTCCCCAAACTGGAACCTTCTTTTGGGGACTGGAAGGCTGCCCAGCAAATGTCAGCAAAGGAACTACAGCAAGACATCAAGGGACATGCAGCAAGCCACAAGCAGGCAGCAGGGCTTCAGTCATGGCTCAGAGGAGCCTGCCCTGGGCTTGGTGAGGAGAGGCTCATCCTCGCTGTGGGGTGAAGGTGGTGTGCTGGGGTCCCAAGCCCTTCCCTGTCCCAAGGTGTAGCTGGTGAAGCGCTGGCAGGAGCAGGGCAGGAAGCATCCTCACCTTGTTGGCCTGGATCAGGTGAAAGTTCTTCCCGTGCACTCGGAAGCCGTGCTCAAAGTTCCTGCACTCCTCTTCACTCCAAGCACAGAACCCATCTGCAAGCAGGAGGGAGGGCACAATGGCATCAGCAGTGCCCAGGACGTGACAACAGCAGAGAGCGGGAAGAGCCAGGGCCATACACTCACCTCGGATCACTTTCACATTGAAGCGCAGCCTCCGCAGGGCCTCCTCAGCGTTGAAATTGCATTTCACCAGCTCATACAGTGCCTGGAGGGAAGCCACACTGACTCGTCCAACCTGCTCACTTCATCCCATCCACCCCACCCCGGAGCAACAGCCAGGGGTGTTCACACCACCACCAGGGGTGGGGACATCAGGGAGCATTTACACCACCATCAGGGTGGAGAACATCAGGGACATTCACAGCACCATCAAGGTGGGGATACCTGGGGATACCTAAGTGTTCACACCACCATCCGGTGGGGATTCTGGGAGTGTTCACACCACCATCACACCACACATACTGGGAGTGTTCACACCATCATGGGGGGCAGACATCAGGGGTGTTTGCACCACCATCAGGAGATGGAGATACTAGGGGTGTTCACACCGCCAGCAGGGGATTGGGATACTGGGGGTGTTCGCACTGCCTCAGGGGATGGAATACTGGGGGTGATCGCACCATCATCAGGGGATGGGGATACTGGGGGTATTTGCACCACCATCAGGGGATGGGGACACTAGGGGTGTTCGTACCACCATCGGGCTGTGGATACTGGGGGTGTTCGCACCATCATAAGGGTTGGGGATACTGGGGGTGTTCGCACTGCCATCAGGGTTGGGGATGCTGGGGGTGTTTTAACTACCATCAGGGGATGGGACACTGGGGGTGTTCGTACCACCATTGGGCTGTGGATACTGGGGGTGTTCGCACTGCCATCAGGGGATGGGGTGTTCACACTGCCATCAGGGGATGGGGATACTGGGGGTGCTCACACAGCCATCAGGCTGAGGATACTGGGGGTGTTCACACAGCCATCAGGGGATAGGGACACTGGGGGGTGTTCGTACCACCATTGGGCTGTGGACACTGG